>JAYJME010004491.1:0-10897 GCA_036873775.1 Costaria costata
ACCAAAACCTATATATTTCCCTATTTTTGCCAACAATATTTGGTCCTATTTACTATGGTCCCCCGTAATAGTATACCGGTATGATGATACTTGTACTATTTAATATACTGATACCAGTAGCGGCTGACCTGTAACAGGTATACCTGGTATATGAGTACAACGTCAAAGTGAGATGTGGACCCAAGTGAAAAATTAAGAAACAAGAAAATCTGAAAACGGTTGAATTCCGGCCAAGAACAATAAGAAGCCATCGCTTAAATAAGAAAATGTGCTGGTGATGCTGGCAACGGCACACAAAAGAAGACTTTGAGCCTGGACGCCAAATTGAAGTGCGGGCGCCCACTGCTGTACAGTACCAGATCAGGGCAGTATTCAGTAGATCCAGTACCAGTACTCGTATTGTTTTGTAAAGAGTCGGAATTTTCGTCGCGCTGTTCTGTTGTTGTGGTGCACTCACTCACACTGCTCCTGTGCACTTGACTTAAATGTGCACTCCTACCTGATATATATACTGGACGTACAAGAAGAGCAGAGGGGCGCAAGCTCGAAAGCATCTCAGCTCTCTGTGTACCGCACGCTCTCTCGTGGCCCAGCAGCACGTCGGCATAACGCGAAAGAGCTCTACTTATGTACGTATACGTACGTACCGCCGTATACGAGTGAGTTCGTGTATAATACAGCAGCAGAGCAGCAGCAGAGCAGCAGGAGGAGCAGTGTTTTTGTTCTTGTCTATAGATATGATATAAAATGATACTGGTACTGTGAGCCGCCTTTATCGCAAATCTGAATTATTATCTAGGATACAGTACATGGTGAAAAGAGGTTGAATTTTCAACACTCACACACCTGCCCCGCGACGACTCCTACTGGTTGCTTGAGCCGGTCCGCCGTATTGTCAAAAGAAGGGTAGAAGGACAGACAGCGACGACGAGGGTCTATCAGGCGCCCCACCAGCGATGAAGGCAGCACGCGATGCATTGCTTTTTCCAGCAGGTACCACCTGCTGGTCATCGGTCATCTGATGTGTGGGGTTTTTCAAATCTTATGGGGGAAGAGGTCCGGGGGTCCGGGACATTTCTATTCCAGTGAAAGTACTTACTTTTAGAGTTGTGTATCTAGACGACTGCGTACGTACGTAAGTGTACTCGTATTAATTGTGCAGTACGTTCGTAGCGCACAGCACTCACTGCAATCCACATTATTATTTCTTCTTCACGTTTGTAGGCAATTGCCAAGAAGAAGAGACGACCCTACGTACGCTTTTTGTTCAAACTGCACAACATCATTGACATTTGTTGTCCACTGCTGTCTGTTATGATTTTTGTCACACACACAAGGGAATACTCTCGTAATACGAGCACGACCCCGCCCATCGTGACGAAGGGACAACGGTTCAAATGTATATTGTTTTCAAGACAAAACCCCACATAGGACCGGCCATTATTATCGGTACCACTCTGTCCGGAAATGTAACGACCGTTTGATCATTAATTTTATTCCCCACGGCCCTTACATTTCCGGACAAAGGGGCGAATTTCGTACGTACTCGCTCATCACTTACACCTTCTATAAGCAACACACTCTGTTTGGGTGGTTGTTTGCGTGCACAGAGTAGGTACCGTCGTAGTACGAGTACACTCGTAGTACCAGGTAATAGCAGCAGCAACGTCCGATGTTTAGACTCAAGTAGATACGAAGGTACCTTGAGGTATGGTATAGAATGAGACACACTCGTAAGCATTCCTATACTATACTGCTACAAGTGTACCTGGTGTGCTTTTGTTTGTATGTGTATTTTCCGAATAAAAATTGTCACGGGGCTAGGACCTCTTCTGCTTCTTTCTTCTCTCTCGCGTGCTTTTCGACCCACAACCATTTCGCAAAAAAACAGCAACACAAAAACGCACAACAAGTAGCATCTTTCCTCGTTCTCTATCTCCAAACACCAAACGGGAGGAGAGAGCAAGAGTGGGAGAGGCCTGCGCTGGGAAGTACTTCAGCGTTTGGCGCAAAAATGGCGGTATTTTCAATTTCCAGTTTCCTGACGCGACGCTCTCTCTGCCTCTCTCCTTCTGTTTTTTTTCGTTCTGTAAAACAGAGTACCTTCGACACAATCCTTTTAGATGAGAAACCCCGGGGTTAAAGTAACCATGGCCCCGGTTTTTTTGCACCCGCCTCTGCCCAGCGTAGTTACACAACGGTTTGCCGTTTGCAGGCTGCCAGGCTCACCACGCGCATTGCGGCCTGCCTTAGGTTTAGATTGGCCATCGTTACGCTTGCTGTGGAGGGGAGCGAGCATATCTCACATCTGAGACGCATCCACTGCGTCCGTCTCCCTTTGTCTTCTGTTCGCTTGCCGGTCTCGGATCGACTGTCGTGTGTGCGCACCACCATCCGCAGCGTACTGCTGTCGCCGAGGCCAACAGCAGTAGTAGTCTTTTGCCAGCCTCGTGGGAGAAGTGCAAAGCTTGAGTCATGCACGATAGTCACAGGTGAGTTCATGTGGGAGTGTAGGTTCCGCGGCACGTGTGGCTCTTGGTGTCGATGCCGGCGTTGGTGTCCTGCTACGAAGTGACGGAAAGGTCAACAGAGAACGTAAATGTTGAAAAATGTTTGAGCTCTCCTGGAAGGGGAAGCGTTCTTCCTTCACGTACAGCCAGCGCCGACGAGCTGAGGCACCGGCTGCTGCATTGTACCCGTGGTCGCGTGGCCTACAGTTGATTCCGGGGAGAGACAGCACGCATATCGGCATTGCAATCACGTGGCCCCGGCGAAGCCGCTTAGAGCACCTGCGTGCCGAAAAAGCTCCACAGCAGCATTACATATTTTTTTATTGTTTGGTCTTTTATACGATTTACCATTCTTTTTCTGTCTCCCCAAACTGAACATGCAGGCGGTGCGAGTTTGCTGGGTGCACCAAATGGCCTCTGTACGCCTTCGAGGGAGAGAAGGCCAAGTACTGTTCGCAGCACAAGGTGAGCTTCGTCGCCTACTCTGGTATACTGTAAACATCCCTGAGTCGGCACCCCAAAAGTGTGGCCTCTTGGTGATTGGCATTTTTTTTAGCATGAAAGGGCACAGGCCAAGGGGGTCCGCTTTCAACTACGAGACCAAAAAAAGAATGGCTTGTGCTGGCTTGTGTATACGATACTTTTTCAACTGCGATGGTGCCAATTTTTGTACCATGTCCCCGGGGGGGGACTCCGCGCAATTTGTCAACCGCTTCCATTTGGTCCACTGCTGTTCCGGTTTGCTCACGAAACGCTTAAAGGATGAAGGGATGGTGGACGTCAGGAGCCGCCGGTGCCAGGAGCCGTCTTGCACGAGACAGCCGAGTTTTGGATTCGAGCACCAAAAACCGAGGTATGCGTGCGTGCGTGCGTTCGTTCGTTCGTTCGTTCGTGATGATTTTTTGTACGATCATCCGAACCATCATACTTTTCTTTTTTGCAGCTGTTTTTTTTTTTTGTGTGTCGGTGTGTGTGACATATCGGATTCCGTCGTGCTTTGCGACATATCAGGAAACATTCGGCTCGCTGTTTCTTTCTCCGATCATCACGATGAATCTTTTGCCTTTTTGTTTTGCTCATAACATTTGCAAAGCACGCCAAGCACGCTATGATCGGCAGGCTGCTGTGTAGACTATGTATACAGCGGGAGAACGGTCGTGGTGAGGCTCTCTGGCCATCGGTGGTGGTGGCGGTCGCTCCTCGTTGCGTGCTGTTGGCGTAGTGGTTCCGCTGGGGTTGGCCCAAAATATTTTGATGACGAGATGGGCGGTATTCCGACCCGAAATTGGCCGGCCGAAGATTCCGTCTCATTCCGTCCAGCCCTACCCGCACCCCAACAGTGACCGCGCGCCGTGATTGCTACGGTACGTAGTTACCCCGGCAGCGATGGATGTGGTGGAGAGTGCTTTGCGACGCTCGCTTGCCGTACTCGTCCTCTGGCTGGGGTCTCCAGGTTGCCTAGATCGTCGATCTCTGTTCTGTGTAATGGCATGTGCTGTGCTCTAATCCGACCACCGGATATATTGTATTTTTTAACTCGTCACGGACGGTGCGGTGCGCGGTGTGGGACCGCGATTTTCGGAACAGACCTGGCTTGCGTTCTTTTTTTTTTTCGTCTCCTTTTGGTTTTTGCCTTGCTCTGCGATCGCCCGACAGCACACAAGCCGCTGGTGCACTGCTTTGTTGCACTCTGTAGCTCAAGGTCTGTGCACTATCAATGGTCTTCGTCGAGAGCTTCGGGTGTCGGCGACTGCAGTCTTCGAAGTTGCTTGGTTTCGTTGTGTGTTTTTCGCGTGTGTTCTGCATCAATTTCTTAATTTCCATTTCGGGGTCTGCATAAATTTTGCGGGTCCTCAAGAAGGCGAAAGGTGTTTACCAGCGGGGTTACAATGGTTTTTGTTGCGGCAGTGGCTATTGTGTGGAAGCCTTGCCTCGCTCACGATCAATCGACATCCACTATTTAGATACCCGTGCTCTCGTCGTCGAAGCGAGAGTGGTGACGATGGTCACCTTGCAGGCATGTCGCTGAGATGCTGGATCTACACAGTCAGTAACTTATATCATTCTTTGGGAAATGGATTGATTCTCTCACTACTCGGTAGAGGAGAAAAATAATTTTGTAACAGGCTTGACATCTTTGTTTTTGCACACTGGGCCTATTTAATAGGAGGATTCCTACAGCATTTTTTCAAGAACTCGGAAATTGCCTGATCTTATTTCCCGGGAGTGTTTGCGCCTATTGGGCCGTGGGCCGCACTCTGGTTGCATACTCGTACTGGTACTGACTATTAATATCTTGACCTATTATAAGACTTGACACGGACGAAGTAGGAAGCGACAGCCGGTTCCGAACATATCATAGCAGCAGCACTAAATAAAGTAGACTGCTGCACTATTTTGTACCAGGTAGCAGGTACCTGGTATAGTAGTACAGTAGCAGTAGTACGGCAAGGCTTGGTCTCTCCACCAGCAGCATTTTGTCCGCAAACTCCAGTAGAATTATTTTGTTCAACAACAACCCTGTTGGAATTCCTTTCGATCCGATTGTGTCATGAGTGTGATGAATAATTTCTTTGAACAAATGCATTGGTCAAGCAGATTCTGTGCCGCGCACAAGGATGAAGGCATGGTGGATGTGGTCAGCAGGCGTTGCGAAGAGGCGGACTGCCGCAGACGCCCTCTGTATGGCCACGAGGGGGAGAAGGGTCGCTTCTGTTCTTACCATAAGGCAAGTGACCTGCCATCACGATCTATTTTCTCCCACCTCCCTCGCTCCCTACCTGGGTGCATCTCCCCGGCCGTCCGGTACTACTAAACGTATTAAACATATTAAAAGTCTATTGACAACCTTGCCTGGTTTGATATGATATATACCTGGTACCTTGTACAGTGTATGCGAGGCATGTCATGTACTCTACTCTACTCGTACAGCAGTTCGGATACGCCAGATTTTGATACCTGTACTTGCTGATTATACCTACGATTATACCTGGTATTTATTTATGAAGGCAGTAATATACTCAGCATGTTTGGACCTTTTTTTTCGTACGATACGTTTTACTCCCGACGTTCGGAGTAGGCGCCCCCTTGCGAAACTCGGGCTGCATGAGTTTCACCTTCTCAAAAGTTTTACTGTAGAACTTGCGCGATGGCAAAATCTGGGCTCCGCTGCTGCGTCCCCGCACCGCTCACGACGTAGTTCACGTAATTGGCGTATTTCGGCTGCTGCGCGCGACGATGGAAGTTGTTGTGCGCGCGCGCCGACGAAGGGTGCTTTTTGTTTGTTTGATCCATCAGTTAATTTTTTATCACGAACAAACTTAAGCGAAAGATGCGTGCTGTGCGTGGTGCACATTGCACATGCGACATGAATGCCATTCGACCGACCACCTAGGAAAATCAAAGGTGCTACTTAGTTCCTGGCCGGGTCGGGGCTGCATGCATATACAAAATGTGTTATCTTTCGCGTGTTTCATTCAGTTCGCCATACTGCTCCCGCTGTACCGTTGTTTTTGCGTCGTTGTTGTTGTCTTTGTGACGCCTGAAATATCGAACACCGGCGAAAAGAGGAAGAGGGAAATGATGACGGGGAATTAATTATGCGTCACGGAGGCATCGCGCCTGTACAGTAGCAGTACGAGTATATTGGAAAGGGGCCCAGCCTAACATGTATTATTAATTATATCATAGTCGTATTACATTTTTTTGTATAGCCTTATAATCTAAACATGGAAATATTAATATTAACAGCAGCAGAGCTGCCGCTTCCCCGTTGCGACGGCGACTACGACGCACTGAAAAATGTATCCAGGAAAATATTAAAGTATTCTACTGCTGCTGCTGCTGTGTAATGCCTTCATGCCTTCCGAGTTGGCATCAGCCCCGACGTGGGTTCCACTGCAGTTGTTTCGCGCGGTTTGGGTGTTTCGTGAGTTTCGCCCGTGTTTTTCTTTATTTACGCCTGCGTGCAAAGTAAAGAGTAACTGACGACTTCCTGTCTAAGTGTTTTAATTTTTTATAATTTGAGTGTCACATGCCGTGTTATTGTGCCACTATATATCATCACACTGATATTTATAGTAAAATTAAATGGCGGCAAGGACTTTTTTTGTGTGGTCATATCGTTGTGTTTGTTGGGTGCATCTTCGAATCAGATTTGAATCGTTTCTTTTAATCTTTAATATTTTGTCTTTCGTCTTTCCTCCCTCCTATTTGCCTTTGAAATATTAACTTTTTATGATATGTACCAGTATCAGGTACGGTATTACATGTCTCTGGTACCTCTGCCCGGAAATGTAAGAACCATATGGATATTCGAATGTTCACCCAACGTACTTTATATTTCCGGGCAGATTGGTCCACGAGTATCATATAAAAACGGAGTGAATAATTTCGAAGTTCCCATATTTTAACATCTGCGGCGTCCCACGCTTTTCCGCTGTACCAGTATGAAATATCACTCTGAGTTGTGAATATCCAAATATATCGTGAATCGAGGATTTTTCTGTTCCTCTGCCCACAAGCCTGGGGCGTGATGTGCGAGGCATCAGGGTGATGCGAAAATATGCCGTACGATGCAAACACGCAAGACTACGAAAGACCCATCACAAGGTTATAACCACGACCCGATTTTCTGTTTTCTGTCGGTGGCACATTTCAGAGTGACGGCATGGTTGACGTCGTGAACAAGCGATGTCAGCACCCGGGCTGCAAGAAGCGACCGGTGTTCGGGTTCGAGGGGGAGAAGGGCCGCTTCTGCTCGCTGCACCGATCAGGGGTAGGTTTCGTGTCAAAGCACTTTTTATACTGCTACTGCTACTACTGTGTATATGTATCATACGTACTGACTTGACAGTAGGTCTACTGGTGTCTGGTGTTTTACATACTGTAAATGGTATGCCTTTCTTTTCTCGCACTCTTTCTTGGTAGTTGGTAGTATAATATCAGCATTGGCTTCGTGCTAATGTTGGTGTCTCTCGCTGGTGTGGTGTGATCAGCGATGGTTTTCATTCAATATGTTGTGATTGACATGGTTGGACATGTTGCACACAGCTACAGCACCAGGCTGGCTCTGCCTGCGTAAAATATGCTATTATTAGTAGCACCAGGTATAGGAGGATTTGCACCTATTAATAGTACCAACCAGTGGCGAGGCTCTCTTGAGACCAGTTGAGACTGGGCTACTTGACAGCAGTAGTTTTTTTCGGTGTATGTACCTGGTATATTGTATATATATTGCAGCAGCGTATCATATAATGATACCAGGTACCAAGTACCACGTGTATGTAGTACGATGCATTTATTTTTTTTTGTAATGCATTATCTCTGCGTCGTTGCTTGTGACCACAGAGCGTGTTTCTCCTAGGGTGAAGAATCAGCACGGACAATGGGTGCGCTGGATGTCGACGAGTAGAAGAACGGTTTAATGTGAAGAACACACACACACAGACTACTTGTCTGTATGATAATGTAACATTATTTCGTATAATATGATACAATATAATATGTACCCAGGATATACGAAGTACCTGGTATATATATACCAGGTATATTATTTTATATCGTACCAGGTATGTACAATATTATATGTATTTGTATTACGTTTTTTGGTTTATATAATATATACCATATGTTGGGGATAGTATATATATACCTGGTATATACTTCGTACTGCTGATACAGGAGGCACATGGGGCGGGCACTTGTCGAAAACCGTCTCCAGTCTCCACCATCCGTCCCATTTAGCAAAAATTGCTGTGCCAACGGTGCTCAACTTACTCGTATGTACTATTAATACGACAATATACACTCTACCACAGATAGTAGACTACATATAATATGTAATCTTGTGAATGGATCATTTTAATCTAATTTGTATATCCATACGAAAGTCTAATACGGCACGACGGTGGACATAAACCCTGGTGAAACTGCTGCCCTATCATAGCGCTGTGACTTGACGGTATGTTTTATGTTTCGATGTATAATACCAGTACACACTAGCTAATACATACGTACCTCGCACCATACATCGTGATCACCGGGATATAGATTATGGCAATGAGCAAGTGTGAGATCAACATATCATATTATATAACTACATTTTTCAAATACTGACTGGCGCATCGATCTTGGCTGTCTGTTTGTTTGTACGAGGAAGGAAAGGCCCCGACAAGTGCTGCTGCTTGCTTCTGTTGCCGCGCGTTGCGTTTGGTCCCTTTGAGCGCCGTTCGTCCCCAAGGGCGAAAACTTGTGCATGCACCTGCCTGTCAGGGAAAAAGAAAAAGAAAATGAAGGCGCCCTCGCGTACGTACAGCTCACGAGCCTCGAAACGAGACAAGGCTTGTTTTTTCCTGTTTGCCACAATAATAGTGATGATTGTTTGCCGAGAGAGGGAGAAAACGAGAGAGAGAGGTATCGGTATCGGTATCGGTAGCTCTGAGCCCAGGTGGTCTTCACCCTTCCGGTCTATCCTGGCTTGAGATGTCAGTGGGAAACGGGAGAGGGGCACGATAGTTATTAATAGCATCATGACCGCTTTTTGTTTTCATGCGTATTATACCGGTATATCATTTGATATTGTAATAACATATATGTTTTTTGTCCACCCCCCACCATGCGACTGTCAACGCTCGCAGGGCATGGTGGATGTCGTTTCCCGGCGCTGCGATTCTCCCGGCTGCAAGCGGCAGCCCAGTGGCACGACAGACGCAACGCACGTTCAGTTTTGCTCCCTGCACAGGGGCGATGGAAGGGCGGGCTACACGCTGCTCATGCTCGCGCAGCGAGAGAGGATCGCGGCGGCGGCCGCTCTGGAAGAGACGCAGAAGCAGCAGCGCGCCCGCGCCCCACTGGCCGGCTCATGGCCCGGGAAAGAGATGACGTTCTCCGACTACCGTCCTCGATGGGAGGCAGCCGCTTCCTCAGGCTCGTCGGGCGCCGCAGGTTTTTCGGGCGGTCAGCCCGCGCCCGGGTCAAGCAGCACTTTCGCAAGTAACCCTTCCCCCTCCGGCAGCTTCTTAAGCAGCCAGCGGAGCGGGAGCGGGAGCGGGAGCGGCGGCAGCGGAGGGTTCTCGAGCGAGAGCTTCCTCAGCAACCAGCGGCGTGGCGGAGAGGGCAGCAGCGCGGCGAGCGACCAAGGCGGTGCTGGCTCCAGCCAGGAAGGTGGTCCGCAGCCCGCGCACAACCCCCACCAGTGGCTTTGGACGGCGCAGCCCCGCGGGTCCTCTCAGGGTGGTCGCCGCCCCCCACCAATTAAGAACCCGGCTGAAGCCGGCGTTCTCGGCATCGCCGGGCGCCAGTCTCCCCCCCTCGACTCGGCTCGAGGAGACAGCCCGGGAGCCGATTGGGCGAAGCCGCCATCTTCGACGCAGTCAGCGCACGCCATGTACCCCGCCGTGAAGCGTCACTGCTCTCCCCGACGCCGCTATTTCAGCCACTCCCCTGAGCCCGGCTCTCGATCGATGATAGGGCTAACCGGCAGCATGGCGGGCCTACAGGCGTCCTCTCCTGCGTCCCCCGGCATGGGCCCGATCATGGGCCTCACGTCAGCCACCGGTGGCACCCCTTCCCCTTCTTCTGGCATGGGAATCCCGACGCCTCCCGGGTCCTTGGCGTCTGCCGCCCTCCCCCCTCCCCACGGCGCGCCGCGCCGGAGCGCCCAGCGGTTTCCGCAGCCGCAGTTCCAAAACCGAGCCATGTCACGCACGTCGGGGGGGCCGCCGCGCCCCCCACGCTCCCTCTCTCCCGGCGGGTTGTCGACGGCACGCGGCAGCAGCGAGGGGTTCTACCCGCTTCCGGGTGCAGGGCGGAGCCCCGTGAGCGGCGTCGCGTTTAGCCCCAGCGGGCCTCCGTCGGCCAGCCCGGGAGGTGGAGGTGGATTCAGCGGCGTGTTTAGCCCGGGAAGCGGGCTCGGGAGTGCCGCCAGCGGCGGCGGTGGCCTGAACAGCGCACGAAGCAGCGTGTCCAGCACGGGGCCGAGCCCGAGGTGGGCAAGCCCCCGCCACCGCGCGTTTGGCCACACGCGCACGCGCTCGCAAGGGAGCGTCGCCGACACGTTAGAAGACCTCAGCATCGTCGACCCCGGCCCGCCCACGCTGGAGCCGCTTCGAGTTTTCCCGGCCGCAGGGCCGCTTCGCTCCCCCCGCGACCGCTGGCGCGGCGGCCTCCCGGAGCGGCGCAACAGCGAGATCATCCTTCCCCTGCCGGACCGGACACAGCCGGACCCTGCGCCCGGCCCCAGCAGCGACGGCCGCCGTCGCTCCTTCACGGCATCCTTGTTCGACCCGCAACCTCCAGGCAGCCAGCCGCGCCCACGGCCAGCCGCCGGCGCGAGGGACGAGTCGATGGAAGTTGCGGAGGGGGGGGCGGGGGCGGCGGCGGGGGGT
>JAYJME010004492.1:0-10897 GCA_036873775.1 Costaria costata
TTGCGGAGGAATGTTTAAAGGCTTTAAGCGGTGGTAATGTTGCCGCAGCCTCTAATATTTCTTTGGGAGAAATGAAGATAAGTATTTGTCAGGTAGCTAACCAATTATTAAAGGTAGAGCATTTTTCAGTTAATGAAAAGATGGCTGAAAAGATTGATAACGGAGCAGTAATAGGATGGTATGAAGATATTTCAGTTACAAGTTTCAATGGCAAGAGTACTGCAACATTACCTATAAAACCAATTAAGCTACCAAGAAATATGGGAGTGTTTGGTATATATCCTAAGTATGAATCAAATGGTAATTACGAACTTGATAAAGAGTTTATCCCGCTACAAATGGGGCAATCAGCTTTATTAAAATCACAGCCAATGATTAATGATTTATTAGGGCAGGTAGGCTATGAGAATTACGGCATATCAATTGTATTTACAAAGGACATCAAAACAATGTTTCCTAATATCGTGTTAGCTATGAGGTTAGCAGTATTGGATTTTAGTCAGTATGACGATTACAGTATTTTACCTTTACTCCCTGAACAGGAGTGGCAGATAAAACAAGAGGTAATTAAATTATATTCAGGCGTAGGCGTTGCTGATATGTTAACCGACCCGACAGTTAAACAGCAGCAGAATATTCCTGTAACACAACAAAAACAAAGCTAATGCAAAAAGAATACTTTGTATATAGGTATGTTAGACATGATACAAATGTTCCATTTTATATAGGATTGGGAACAAAAGTATTATTTAATAGCAGGGGTAATTCTATGTATTCTTTTAAAACAATATATCAAAGAGCTTATTCTAAAGATAGAAATTATGTGTGTGTAGGCATTATGGATAAAACATCTTATGATGTCGAAATAATATACGAGACTACTGACTTATCTCATGCGGAGGATAAGGAAAAAGAATTTATAAAAATGTATGGGGTAGTATATGACGGGACAGGAACTTTAACAAATCTAACAAAAGGGGGAAGAAGATTTGAGGCATCTACTAATTACACAGCAAGAAGCGTTTCGGTAGCGAGGTAGGCGGATAAATCACGCTGACGGTGTCGCATTGAAGATTCTACGACTTATAAATTACTCTTACTACTCAATACCGTCCTACGATACTCCAACGGTTTCGCTACCTACGAAAAACGAACGACGACACGCTTTATTGTCACGCCTTGCCTTTTCACCAACACCGGCCTCGCCCTGCTGGGACGTCTGCCGCGTGTCACCGCCGTGGTACACGTACATGTCTCGTCCACTCTCCTCTGTCGCAGCCTAGAGTTTCCCATCGAGCGTTGGTCGACGCTTGCGCCTCGTGGTGGACCCATGGAGCAGGCCACGGAAATCCCGGCATGGCGTTGGCGATAGCCGAGGCGGCGGGGCGTTACGGCCACGTCATCTTCCCGGGAAACATCCACTCGCCTGCTCTAGAGGCAAGCCTGGGCTGTAACACAAAATATAATATCAACGGGTTTGTGATCATCGGCCTCCCGAGAGAGCCCGCGAAATTTCGTACGCTCGGCGGCGGCGGCATCGCGGGCGGACGACACGCGTTTTTGGGAGAGTTTGGCCATGCGCTTTGTTTCTTCCGGCCGTATTTCCGTCCATGCGAGCGGATCCTGCGATCGCGGCGCTGCTAGCTCGGGAAAGCGTTTCGACGACTTATCAAAACATTGGGAAGCAGTTGCGCTTGTTTTTATTGTTTCCTTCTGGCGGCCCAAGTTTGTCCGTGAGGAGTGCTGTGTTTAAGCGTCGGGTCGTTTTTTGGGGCGTTTTTTTTTTTTCAGTTAGTGTTTCTACGCGCCGGACACGTGTGTTGTGTGTGAGCCTACAAACGCAGTCGATTTCGAGCTCAACAAGGGAGTTTTTTTAGTATCTGTTTTCGGTGTTTGTATTCCTGTTCTCTCGCCCGCGCGTGCCTCGTGCGTGTGCAACACACTCCTTTCCCCGCTTGTCGGTTGAAGGTAGCGGAAAGGCTGGTGAATGGACCGGGTAGGGGATGGGCCTCGAGGGTGTTCTACACCGACAACGGGTCCACCGCGACAGAGGTGGCCATTAAGATGGGGTTCAGGTGAGGGCGGGGTAATCTTTTATCGTGCCCAAAAATCATCGATCGCATCCCAGCCGAGAATATTGATATTTTCTACCGGAGGGCATCTGTTTTCGCTCGCTGTCCGCTGCTGCCGCGCGGCGAAGGTGTGAGAGGTATTGTGCACTTACGCCAAAGAGTTTGTAGATGAGGGTACGTAGCGCATCAGGGAAGATTTGGTGCCGGCTAGTCATGTCCCCCCCCCGCGGTTTTGTTTGCGGCACGTGGTGCCCCCAGCTATTCGTGACGTGGCGTTTGTCAATGGGTGATGCCTTTCAGTTCGACGGAGTCTCCCGCCTGTCAAAAATATCCGGCTCTTACTTTGAATACCGTTGCCGCCATGCCGCGGCCGCCACTGGTCCTACACCTACGACAGGCGATTCCTGAAGGACCGTTTCGGCTCGTCGGAGCCTCCCACCGGAACGCAGATAACGATCGTGGCACAGGAGGGGTGTTACCACGGGGACACGCTCGGGGCCATGAACGTCGCCGTCCCGTCCGTGTTCAACCGAGGGCAGCACGCGTGGTAAGTGTGCTTGTCGCGGTTGCAAAACGTTTGAAAATATGAACATATCCACGCACAGGGCTTACGTTTGTTTATGCTGTTTGGAGGACAGGGACGGGGGGGAGGGAGGGCGGGGGGGGTGTACTCAATTCGTGCATGGCCGAAGTCGTATGACCATAGACCCCTCGCATCCCTACTGTGCCGGGACGGAGCACGTCGGGTTTTCACCAACCAGGCAGACATTGCTTGCACCAAGCGCGAAGCGCCGTGGGTTGTTCGGCGTGCCGCATGAAGCGTGAGCTGCATCCTACTAAGAACCGCTCGTAAGACGGACTTCGACACCTTGTGCCTACTTTCTTGCTTTTGGATGACAGCGACCAATGAGTTTCTTTGTTTTCTGGTGTGGCCACTCCAGAGACGGCAATCGGTATAACTATGTAATTGCCTCGTGGGTGCCTGACCATATTCACACTACGTGATGCGATCATTCCCCTTGTGCGGAGATAGGGTTCTCCACCCCGCACAGTATGATCTATCTTGACAACCATATGGTAACCGCCAAAAAAAGTAAAAGTAAAAAAGAACTGTACTCTGGTTGTCTAGCTCACACAGTAATTGGCACAGCGTCGTTGCCAACCAACGCCAAGCCCAATATACATATAATATTTTACAGCATCGATACCAACCGAGGCCAACCATTCTATATACATTCGGGCAGGGGGGGGGGTGCTCACGTGAGAAAAGGAACGGTCGACTCGAACTGTACATAAGCGCAGAGTTGCGTACGCTACATGCGTGGACGTCTCCACCCATTTCCGCGAAAACACTGGTACGCAATGCCGGCTATTCAGCAGAACTCAAGACCCCACCTGGCGCTGCGTACTCCCATTTGTCTACCCCCTTCCTTGCTGTCCGCGGTAGGTACCAGCCCCAAGGCCTTTTCTTTGAAACCCCGAACGTCTCCTGGAGGGGGGGAGAATTCGTCGTCGAGCTTCCGCCGGCGATGAACGGGTCGCGGTCGTTGGCGGCGGTGGGGGCAGAGACGACGCTAGGCTCTCGCGATGCCGCGTTCGAATTTGGAACGCGAGACGTTGGGGCGCTCGCGGCGCTGTACAGGGATCACGTGCGGCAAGTATGGTTTTAGCTCCTCGCTGTTTTCGTGTGCACAAGGCTTGTAGCGGCAACCCAACACTGCTGTATGTACGAGTATGCGTGTTTGTGTTTGTGTTTTTTGTTTGGGAGCAAGCAGTTGCGTCTTTTGCGATGGGTGAGATTCGCTGCAAACTCTTGATCTCGAGTCCGCTGGAGCGTTTTCGTTTTGAGTGGCGCCGAGCGCGGTCTTATATACGAAGGACAAACCCTTTGAGTCGATCGGGATGCTCGGTGTATCTCCATGTAAGATAAGTTTCATGGCCCGATCAGCCCGGTCGTTTCCAGGAGCGACATATGTCGACTGATACAACAAATTAGGCCAAGGAAGTGGAAACCGTGTTGCTGTGCGAGCCACCTCTCCATCTTGTGCGCCTCTCCGTCTGCTTACAAGGGAGGAACAATCGCAACGAGCGTGGACGAAGGCAGCGGTTGACGATGTATTGCGCCGGCTCTTTTTTTGCTCAGGTCTAAGATGGACGAATTCGAGAGCAAGGACGGTTCGATTCTTGGATCTCTGCTGCTTGAACCCCTTGTCATGGGCGCCGGTGGCATGATTTTTGTCGATCCGCTATTCCAGAGGGTGCTTGTCCAGGTGAGCCGCGAAAGGGCAGCCGTCGTGTCCCGTACGCTAGTACTTTACTGCAAGCCTTTGCTCGCGTGACGGCACTACGCGCTAACCCGTCCATCAGGGGCCGAATGAGTGTATCAGCGCTGTATATGCTGCGAAACGGGTGGTTACTATCCATGTATCGGGCCGGGGGGGAGTTGCCGTCGGGAATTTCCCCTTCTGTTGCAGGCAGCACTCCCGCCGCGCCTCTGCTGGTCGCTTTCGGCGCTTACCCTAGGTCGTTGGTTCGCGTGTGTGGCATCCGTGAGCGAGCGACAGTGTATCAAAATAGTATACGTGTTTCAGGCCTATAATTTGCGATGCCTGGGCGTGACGTGATCTATTGTACTTATGGTTTAGATGTCTCGGACATGCCAGGGGGCGTGCGGTTTTTGTTTTGCACATCCGCCCCACCAAAACCTTACCGTCAGAATACGCATGCATAGCGTTGGAAGCATGGGCTGACGCCCTAGAGCGACCCCCTTCACGTTGCTACGCCAGCTTGCCAACCCACGCACCATGTTTTATTGCCCTACCCGGGCACACGTCATTGCTTCGCACCCAGCGGTAACTGCCCCTCACGGATAGTGTTCCTGTCTTGTTCGGTTGTACATTCGTAGGAGTGTCGCGCCCGCGGCATGCCCGTCATCTACGACGAAGTGTTCTGCGGGCTGTGGCGCCTTGGGGTCGAGAGCACGAGGGAGCTGCTGGGGGAGGATCCGGACGTGTCCTGTTACGCCAAGCTCCTCACGGGGGGGCTTGTGCCAATGTCAGCGACGGTGGCGACGGAGAGGGTGTTCGAGGCCTTCGGCGGCGCTAAGGTGCGCGTTCGTCTGGTAACGTGTGACAGCTAGCGGGGTAGACTCGGATCGGCGGTGGGAAGAGCAAGGCAGCGTGAGGGGTCGTATGTACGCGATCTCCAAATTTTGGATGGCAGATATGATGTACGTAGTTTCGGAGAGACAGCGGAAGGTGTGCGGTTTTTCGCTTTGACTCGCGCTCAATTAGAGAAAAGTTCGATATGGGTCAACACAAGCCGCAGCTGGCGGTGTGCTACTGTTTCTGATAAAATTCGTATATCTCTATATGTTGTGCACATGCATGCCAAAGTAGCGATGTCTCCGTTCCCTTCTTCTGCCTTGACTCGATGCAAGCAGGTAGTCGGAGTTATTTTACCGACTGAGGCAAGCAGAGTATCATCGTACCAAGCTGTGCACTTCCTCTTGACGCTTCCGCACCACGTCGTACGCTCTTGTTTTCCCTCGGGTGCGCGTTCTCCCGTGTTCACCAGGCGGACTGTCTTCTGCACGGGCACTCGTACACAGCGCACCCGGTTGGCTGCGCGGCTGCAGTGGAGTTCTTGTCGCAGGCAAGTATTCCACCCAGTCGAATTCCTGTGTAAAATGGGTGGAATTGTGTCTGAAGGAGGCAACGTTTACAAGCCTAGATTGCCGCATACGCTCCGCACTTGTAGACGTTTCTTTTCGTGTACACACGTTTCTTTCCGTGTATGGGTAGAGGTATAGGGTTGACCTGCTTAGCAGGTTGAAAGTGCCCACGGTTGGATAGCGTTGATAACTTAGCGGGCAGTAAAAACTTCCTCATTTAGTTATTTTTCCCTCCCACCTGGCAACCGGACTATTTCTAATTTGCAGTGCCTTCTTTGCGCCCTACCGTGTTTCCTGTAGTGTGTTTTATGGAGCAGTGCGGTTCAATCGTACCGGTGCCGTCTGCACATTGTTATCCTTGGTATCCCGTGCTTTTAGCTTTGCCGCCCGTGTATGTGGTTGCCTCTTCAGAATCTTCGCTCCTGGTCTGTTGCCCTGCTGTCGATGTTGGCTTGTGGCAGATCGTGCTTTCGTATAGGTTAAATTTTGAGTGCCATCCTAAATGAAAGTGCCAAAATAATGCTTTCTGCAGTACATTAGAGTGTCCCGTGGTGTAACCGCCATCACATAAAGTTCGATCGAGAAAATTCCTGACACAAAGCGAATAGTCAGGGGTACAATCCTGACAAGATGGCCTGTCGTAAGCTACATCTTTTCTCTTCGTCCTCGTTGACATGTGTTTGGCCATCACGTCGTTGTTTTTGACATATGCTTCGTCATGGTATCGTTGTCCTTGACTAACGTGATCGACACGCTCGCGCAGAAGTTCTGCTATCATGGCGTTCGCGGGCTCTGAGTATCCCCCTTTCCAATGTGGTATTTGCGCCCAGTAAGCTCCAGCAGTACCCATGTACCTCAAAGTATCCATGCTTGAACGTGCGCCCGGGCCCAAGCCCGCCGTGACACCCTCTGTGACTGTGCGTTCCATACGACATGGGTCGACGATGTTTATGGCGCATTCAGGGCATCCTTGAAACGAAATCCACGCACTCTACGCGCAGTCACGGACCTCTCTACTCTCTATTTCTCATGGCCATAGAAAAGTTCCTCGTTTCCGCGGTCTCAATATGCGCGGAACCACACCTTGTCCTGAGCACCCGGGGTCCAGAATCAAAGTTGACGTTGACCGTAGGCACGCAAGCCTATGACACGATGCCGTTGAGTCACCCAGTCGGGTGTAGTGCATTCACCCACGTCGCCTGTGTCTCGTACCGTGTGTATGTTGAGGACGTTCCACTCGCGGTTGTCCTCTGCTGGCAGTTGCGTGCATGTTCCCCCGTGTTTTCTGCTTCCACGGCACTGCCCTGTACCTCTGCCTTTGGCTGGCGTGTAGTGGCACCCGCTCCTTGCGGTGCGTTGCCCCATGAAGACAGGTTGACTGTTGTAAAACTTGCTGCATGTTGGTGACCTTGGTGTGCCTTTCCCCTCTTGTACCTGCGTGTATACCTGCGTATCGTGGCCAGGTCTCTATAGGGTTGGTAGACTATAGCAGCAACGGTGCCACCCGCCCCAGCCTCGACCGCCTTTGCACTAGGCTCCAGCTCGATTTCGCTGAGCCTTCCGTCTGGCTGCCCGCTTCTCCCCTGCCTTCTCCCGTCGGCGGGACTTGTCCTCGTCGTCGTGCCTTCACATCACGCGTAGGTCTTGGAGCGCCCGGTCCACCGTCGTAAACTGGTCGTGGGTCTCTCCCACTACCATGTCATGCGGCCCAAAAACTGTTTTCTGCGACGACATTGCTCACTCTGAGTACCGTATTTTGGCAGACATGATTTTTTCAATACCACCTAGACCTCGCTCGGCGAACGTTCGTTTAGCAACAGCTCGAACGCTACGCCCTTGCAAAATCCCACTCGCAATCTCCACGCTACACGAGCAAGGATCAATCATGGAGGGGTCGGTTTCATCTGCACCCACATGCATGACTATTAGTAACCGTGCAGGAGCAGCAAAAGCTCCTTTGCAGATAAGGCATCTCGTTTTTCGGAGGGTGTGTGCTTGACCAACTGCGCCAAATGCCAGAAGATGGGCCCGCTTTTGCACGAGCGGGCTCTTGGAATTTCTTCAGACACTCTGCTGTTTTTTTGTTTAGCTGTCGCCTTCCTCTCTGTCTGTCTGTCTGTCTGTCTGTCTGTCTGTCTGTCTGTCTGTCTGTCTGTCTGTCTGTCTTACGGTCGTTCTGTGTTTGTCTCTTGTCTCTGTCTAATCTGTCTCTTTTCGTTCGGGTATTTGACCGCAACGTTGTGGGAGCCCATCTTAACCGCCTTCAACGCCCCTGCCCCAGACTCGACGTACCAATCTTAAACCTCTTGCCGATACCTGTAAGAAGGCTCACAACCTGTTGCAGATACAGATTTGTGGCGGATAGCATGTAGTTGTCTTCTACCGGTGGGTCGACATTAGAGTGGCGTGCCGCCTAGAAGGCGTTCCACCAGTTCCTCAAAATGCCCCGCGGTGTACCCGACATCACATACCAGGTACTATCCAATCGAACATCACATTTCACCTGCTCTTAGTTCATCCAATGTACGAACCAGGGGCTGCGGTATCGTTACGTCCACTGCGCCAAACCAGTTTCCGTTGCGTGTCACATATAGCCATCACGCAGGTATCCTAACTCGATGCGCGGACTTAAGGCGCTGGAACGTCGTGTGTGTACATTGCTGGTACGATATCGTGTCGATGCATTGCTGTGACGGACATCGATCCATCCTACTTACTTACCCTGCCTTACCTCGCTCCCGCACTTTTATTTCTCTTCTTGCCCTGGCAGCTGGAGAAGAGTGCGGTCTACCCCGGCGCAGGAGAGCGCATGGCTGACGCGTGGGACGAGGTGGCGGTCCAAGAGCTCTCACGTCATCCGCACGTGGCACGCGCCTTCGGCCTTGGCAGCGTACTCGCGGTGGAGATGAAGGCCGCCGATCGAGGGTAAGAAAGGGGGAAACGAACGTTTGCTTCAGGAACGAGGATTTTTTCAGAGGCGTGTCGGCGAAACACTGTTCAGCTCCTGGAATTGAACGGAGTAGGAGAAAATTGGACCTTGCGCGGTACGGAATAGCATGGTAAAAGCATGCCCTTTTCATCGCTCTACCCTGTGGGTGGCATTTATTTTTTCGGGGCAAGCTTTGGGCGGTGAACTGGGCGGTGGGCAGCTTCGGCGCAATGGAACGATAAACCTGGTGCCGCTGCGGTAACATTTGGGTTACTGAACATAGTTTGCGGCATTTACGTTTTTTTCTATAGGTATAATATTTATGATGAATGAATGAACATTCTGCCTTGCAAGGATAACTACAATATGAACGCACATATGTACATATGCCAAATAGATCTTGTTGCGCGTAGCGTTCCGTCAATTTAGCTATTATGTAAGGTATTTTGAATTGAATGATACCGTATTTTCATTACACGGTTCTCCTTCGGGATGTTGTTTACTTGGCATCCCGGGGGTAATGTCGCAAGTTGAAAAGGGTGTACAACTATATGCTATAGATGAACCTATGCGAAGTTCGCTGGTCTTGTACCGCTGCTGCTGCTGACTGCACAGCTGCTATACTGCGCGGGTTATTTGAATTCCGAGGAAGTGTGGGTTGAATCGTCCAGGTTGTCATATGAATGGTCACACATACGTTCACACGCACACATACAGAAGCAAAGTTCGTAGCTTTGCCAAAAAGAAAACTCGAAGTGCGGCTGCGGGTGTACCACGGCCGACACAAAATGTCAAAATGTTTTACAGTGTGATACAAGTAGATCTGGCAGGAAATTCGTAGATCGACTGGCAGTGCAACGTACGCATGACATGAACACGTGCATCTGCGTAGATCATGATGCCCAAAGGCCGAAACTAAAGTGCGCACTTTGGCTTTTCAAGCTTCAACTACACATAGCACAGAGGGAGCTGCACAGAGGCCTGGAGCATGGTACCAACTACTGCTGCACGATGCCTGATGTGTGCCTCGTTCAAGTCGGTGTAGTCCTCGTTGCCTCGTGCGTGCTGTGTGCTGTGTGCCCTCTTCATTCGGCGGGGCAAAACCAAATAGTCGTAGCTTCATGCCGATGAAAAACAGTCGAAGGCAATGCCAAGTCGGAACGCCTCCCCGTGGTTACTTGCCAGTTTTGGCGACTTTGAGCCCCCAGAGCACGCGCCACGGACCTCGGCCGGGGCCCAAATTTGAACCGTGTGTACACGCGGGCCCGCTGCGTGCCCCGCCGCCGAGAACAGGAGATAATATCCGCGGGCGGAAGAGAAACAAATGCCGAAGTCCCCCAAAAGTCCCTATGGTACATAGACCTATTTACGCATGCTGTAACGATTGGGTGGCTATGTCCATCCCCGGTAAACGTTGGTCGAGAAGCGCCCTCCACGGCAAGGTATGGAATGGAATCCGTGCGATGTCATTGCAGCAAGTTACTTGTAGATACATTGAAGGGAGATCGCGACCGTTTACCGCGGTAAAATTCACGTGCGATGTTAGCGTGACGTTCCTTGCCATTTTTTCACCCAGTTCGAATGTCTGCCTTCGAGCAGACAGCACTCGACCCCAAACCCATCGCTTCCCTGTCGGTCGCTCTTCATTGTTACCATTTTTAGCGGCTCCTCTTTTGAAAATATCCCCCCCGATTTCTTTGGTTCCCTCCTGCCAACGCGCGGAATAAAGTCCCCGGGAGCCGCCTTTGCGCGGCATTTGAGGGGTCGTGAATCTGTCCCGCCGTTGCATCGACGGCGATGGCAATATTGAGTGTGGATGTGCAGTACGCCCCACGATTGTGGTTCTTCGCGATATGCCCCGCTGTTTGCGAGCGGCTCGTACGGCCATCAGCACGCATGAGCATCTAGCGTGTTTTTGTTTGGTTGCCAGGTTGTTTTGGGTATCGGGTCCAGATACTGCAGATGCAGGGCACGCTTTATCTTCCACCTGCTCACCGCGTATATATGAAGTAAGCCTAATGCTTGGTTGCCTGTGTTTTACATGTAACGGAGGGGAGGGGGTGTACTCAGTTCGTGCATGGCCGTAGTCGTATGACCATAGACCCTCGCATCCCTACTGTGCCGGGTCGGAGCACGCCGGGATTTTACCAACCAGGCAGACATTGCTTGCACCAAGCGCGAAGCGCCGTGAGGTGTTCGGCGAGTCGCATGAAGGGTGAACTG
>JAYJME010004493.1:0-10896 GCA_036873775.1 Costaria costata
GCGGGGGGGGGGGGGGGGGGGGGCGGCAGCGGGGGCGGCCGCTGTTCCCTCCGCGTTTAACATCTCTGCATTGATGATTCCGCCCGCGGGGCTGATCTTGCCGTCGGGCCGCCGAGGGCGCCACGGTCTTAGAAGCGCGGCAGCATCGCTCGCGCAAGCTTCCGCCCCCGCTTCGGCCATCGAATTCCCCGACACATCCCCACCGACAGGTACAGCAGCAGCCGCGACAGCTCCTTTGGCACCAGCCCCAGCAGCGGCAACAGTGACAGCAGAAGCAGCAGAAGCAGTAGCCGGGTCTGGAGGCTCGAAGCCGGCGAAGCCGGGGATCGCTTCATCAGCTACTGACGATACAAATGCTGCTGATTCTGACGCTGATTCTGTCGCTGCTGCTGATTCTGCTGCTGCTGATTCTGCTGCTGCTGCTGCTGCTGCTGCTACTGCCGCCAAAGCTGTTGCCGTGCCTGGTGATGTTGTCACCGCTGCCCCTTCTCCCGCTCGCGCTCCCCAGGGTGCGACCCCTTCTACTGCGGCGTCACCGTGAACGGTTGGGGCCTGCCCCGCCCCGCCCTCATCCGGCGACCGCCCCTTCCCCCCCCCCCTCGCGTAGACCCCGGGCGTGGAAGCGGAGGCGGCATCCCCCCGAGACCATCGCGGAGCAACGCCGCTGCCCTGCAATATATAGGGGAGAAATAGTCGTTCCAAGTGGGTGTGTTGCAAGGGTCTGCTTAGAAGGGTGCACAAGGCTCCGCTTGGCGGTTGACGCCGCCCGCTATGCTCGCGCAAGGAAGGATGCACCAAAATGCGGGGGGGGGCAGAAGAGGCCTATGATTTGGTGCAACTATGATAGCGACTTGAAAATGCCAAGAGCTCCATGGTGCAGGGAAACAAGGGTGGATTCGACAAAAACAACCCGGACGCCGCATGCATGTACGCACATACTTTTTTTTTTTAATTATATACTTCGCATGTACGAAAGAGAAAGCACAGCACAGTACGGCACATCACGGCACATCACGGCACAGCACGGCACGGCAGGGCTGGGCACGGAACCGCCCGGCGCTGCACTGTGCTGCACTGCGCTGCGCTGCTGCACTGAGCTGAGCTGAGCTGAGCTGAGCGGTATGCTTTTTTAGCCATTCTATGTGCCAGGTATGTACGTACACGTACGTACCTGGTACCTGGTATAATACTTCGCATGATATGATACCTGGTATGTACGATAGAGAAGGCACAGCACGGCACAGCACACCACAGCACCGTACCGCACGGCAGGGCACGGCACCGCACGGCACCACACGGCGCTGCGCTGCCGAGCTAGCTGAGCTGAGAGCTGAGCTGGATGTGCTTTGTTTGATAAAGAACGAAGAAGGCAAACAAATTAAGGAAGATTCCGCAAAATATAATACCCTCTGTCAGAAATTAAGAGCTGAGGATGGCTGAGAGGTGGGAGGACATGCCGAGGGAGAGGGCCCAGGGGGGCGACTCAAAAGTAAGTAAGTTTATATGATCAGCAAAATTCGGCGCAAAGCGACGAGCAGTGGGAATGCTGAATGAACCCTATACGCGATAAAAATGGAGGCATGTGTGCAAGGGGGGGGAGAGAAAAGGGAAGCCACCTGCGACCACGGCTTGTCCAGAGGAGGTCGTGGAGGGCACAAAATATTTCGCAAGTTTACCTGGAAAGTAAAAGTGGCGATCCAAAAATAAAAATAAGACAACGATGTGCCCTGGTACTAAACCTATAACGGGGCAGTAAATAGGACAAAATATTGTTATTAATAGCAAAAATAGGGAAATGTATAGGTTTTGGTGTCTACAGTAGGTTCTATTGTGTCTCTGCAGTGGGTCCCATTAACTATGGACCAAATATTGAAAGCAAAAATAGGGAAATATACAGGTTTTGGCGTCTACAGTAGGTCCTATTGTGTCTACAGTAGGTCCTATTGTGTCTACAGTAGGTCCTATTAACTATCGTCCCCCGTAATAGTGCCGAGCAGAAACAAAAAAGGAACCCCCTACGTACGATGGAGCAATAAGCTGGCTCGTAAACCGCGGCACGTCGACAGCCTAACAAAAAAACATGCATACTACCCAGTAAAAGCGAACAGGGATCCTTCGTGCGGGCGCAACGCGCCACAAGGTCACACACAGCTAACAACCATCGGGGAACGTTACTTCTTGTTCGTACTCTTGTGGCTCGCTATGACTTTCTTATTCTTGTTTTTGTTCCTTGCATTGTTTTTCTTATTCTTGCGCTTCTTTGAATTATGTTAATTTTTGTTCTTTATCTTTTATTTTTCTTATTCTCGATATTTTTACCGTCAGCACCCCCCCCCCTCAAAAAAAAAAGGCGAACACAACAAAACAAAAACACAACACCGGAGCACGAAAAACAAAAACAAAAACAAAATTTAAAAAAAAAACCTACGAACTGTTAATAGTATGAAACCCAACCCACCTGAGGGTACCGGACCAACATGCCTCGGATCAAATTTCTTTCTATCCCTATTCGCTTGTCGAAAAACTCTAGCTTCGGCAGAAAGTTCGACGATACGGACTTCACCAGAAGCTGTGGGCACGACCTCACCACTTTTTGGACCTGTTTCAGCGCGCGCAGAGGTTAGGTTGGGTTGGGTTGGGTTGGGTTTGGGTTGGGTCGGGTGGGTATTGAGTTGGGTTGGGTTGGGTGGTGCGGGTGGGGTAGGGGTAGGGTGAGTGTGAGGGTGGGGGTGGGGTGGGGTGTGGTCGGGTAGGGGCAGGGGGTGAGCGATTAACACGAAGGGGAGCACCGGAAATCAAGGCGCACGTTTTAATTTCCTCTCTCGAAATACCAGCACGTTCACCGGCCGTAACGCACAAGTCACATAACGGTGTTTTCAACCCCTTGGTGCAAACAATGCCTGCCCGGTCGGTCCAAAACCCGACGTGCTCCGGTCAGGCCTTGTAGGGATGCGAGGGTCTATGATCATACGACTACGGCCATCCACGAAATGTGTAGACCCCCCCCCCCCCCCCGCTCCCCTTCCGTCCTCGAGTCGTAAAACCACTTTCCAGCAGAAGTAAACCTTGGGCCCGGAATGGCTGTACGTACATAATAACAGGTACAAAGCTGTGATGTAACCGGCCCATGCGTCGAAACACCGTCGACGTATGTAGCAGACTCAAAGACATGGCTCTTGGCGGGTGATCAACAGCAGTGTTGACTTCGCCGGCTTGGAAAAAGTGGTCGATAGTCCAAACTATTTTCACTGTTAATAACTGCTCGTGACATCTTAACTTCCGAGAAAATTCCCAGACTGTCGGGGTTATAGGGCCTAGGCCTATTTACGGAGGACTAGACCATAGTAAATAGGACCAAGTATCGTTACAGCAGTAGTAACAATAAGTAAATATATAGGTTACAGTGTTTGCTTAGAGTCAAGTATACGTCAACCATTTTGTCGGAAAGCTGGGCCAACGTCCTACACAGCCCCAGCCAAGTACATTTTCCAACAGTTTTGTCGGAAAGCTGGGCCATATGGTCTAGCCGCACGGTACACGGTAGAGGCGTTGTTCCATCCTTTTCTTTCCTGGGGTTGCTCAATCGAGGAGGCTCTCTATCACGCCTTTACCACAAATCTGGATTGTTATCTAGGATACAGCATGGAAATCGGGGAATTGGTCTTGTCCCGCGTGTGGTTCCAGTGTTATGAGAGGGGGTATCTCGAAAAACGCCGAAAACACTACTTTAGACCGTAACCCTAGCCCCAACCCTAACCCTAACCCCAACGCCGACCCGACCCATATGAGCTTTGTCCGGAAAAAATCAGGCATTTTTTTTTAATTTTTTTTAGAAAAATTGGTGGACAATACTAAAGTCAAGTTATAAAATATTCCCCGATTTCTATACTACTGACAGTTGTATCCTAGATAATAATCCAGACATGTGCCAAAGGCTACTGCGTACCAACGAGCACTGTTACGGTTGCCGTCGCCGCCTCTCCGCCAATGGGCAGTGACGGGAGTTTATCGAGTGACGCGAACGGGCCGTTGCGGGATGCGAGGGCAAGTGACCGCAAACTCCGAAGGCACGAGCGAATTTTCGTGACGTGGTGATGGCAGTGACAGGGAACCGTCACTCAGGGGGAAGGGAAGGGCGTAGTACCATGTGCCGCTTTTACGAACTCATGGGGTTTCCAAATATAAATGGCGGCGTTTGGTTGGGAGGGGATAGAGGCACACGGTCACCTGACGACCAAAACGGGTGACGCGACCGACGTGACGGGGTTGATGGCAGTGACCGGGAACCGTCACTCAGCGGATATCTCAAATTCGAAATCCCAAATCACCCCGGCATAAACTGAACATTTATTACCTTGAGCGTTAGGCGCTTGCCGCCGCCCGGGAGTTCGACGATGTCGATGGAGGCGTGTCGGCCGGAAACACTAGGGTCCGAGATGGTGATGTCTTCGTCGTCGTTGCGACCCACCGTCGTCTCTCCTGCCAAGTTGCAACACGGGCAGGGATATGTATGATGGCGATAGTATACCTGACGACGACTACTCTATTAAACTGTAACAGTCATCACGAAGCACCAAAGACGGGGACTATTCAATTACCCGCAAGGTGTTGAGGTTGTTCGAGCTTGAGGGCTGAGGTGATGATCTCTGCGACAGTTGGAGATTGAGAGCGTGGTGTTGCACGAGTACCCCCCTGCCCATTTCTACGTATGATGTGGAGTGCGGTTCGGCGGCAATATGGCAATGCTTTCGTGTGCTTTCTCCCTGTGAGCTATGCTCCTGTTTGCTGCTTGCATCGAACACAAAGGGCTAAACCTAAACGCGTACCACAGCAATAGTACCGGTACAGACAGCTCAACACCGTGAGCCTGGAACTGGCAGTTCATACTTCATTGTTCACGAACACAGACGGTGCAGTCGTACGGCTCGATAATTCAAAAGTCTAATAACAAAATCAACTGGGTTTAGGATTGTACAGCGAGACACGACGAAGATAGAGGCCGCCTACGTAGCAACTTATTTCCAAGCCATGCAAAGAGGAGGATGGTGTACATCTTCATGTGACACTGCTGTGCGTTGTGCGTCGCGTCGCCTGTGCGTCAAACCTCCAATCTCTCACCGTCCTTGAACTCCTTCATGGTCCAACCTAACGTTTTGTTGAGGGGAGGCAACAGCTGGAGGTATCCGACAACCTCCTCGTCATCTTTCTCCTCTTCATCGCTGAAGTCCATCATGCCCATGTGCTGCGTCATGTCTACCGCCTACTATCTCCCCCGTTCTGTGCTAGGGCCCGCCCCAGGAGCGTGGAGGTGCAGCAGGGGTGCGGTTTGGGTTGGGTTGTTCGTTCGTTGAATGATCCGTGAAAAATTACGAATTTGCAGACAATATTAACGCCTTAAAACCTCTACGAAACCCAGGATATCGATATTACAGTGTTCTGACCAGAAGGTGGGAGTTCTTTCGCTACGCAGCCGCGAACAACACACGTGCAGCACCCCAGGATTGATCTAGGGTGGGGTGGAGGGTTGCTTCACCGTTTACCGCGTGTTTTGGGAGGTGGAGGGTCGTCTTGGGGGCCAGGGAGTGGCGGAGTGGCGACGCCGATTTTGCGATGGCGACGCGGGACCTCACGAGGCGATTCGCGGAGCTTCGAGTTTTGCAGCATGGAGTGGACGGAGGAGGGTCGGAGGCCAAGCGGCCCGGGGATGCTTTCAGCGAGAGTGGTTTACTGGATGTGAGGGGGAAAGTTGCTGTCGCTTTGCTGTGCTGTGTCTCGCTTCTTCCGTAAGAAAAGCGGAGTCGTAGATGTTGCAGACCCATGATACGTGATACCAATCTGTACGAACGTGCAAGGACCATTTGGTTATTCATAATATAATCAAACATACCTTATATTTGCGGACAAAATGGTACCTCTGGTAGGAGTTTGGTGTTTTTTGTCCGTTCTTTCTTTCTCAACTCTGCTGTTCTGTCTGTGTCTCGAAAGGGCTGTTCGTGTGGGATAGAACAAAGGTGTCGACGGCAGTTTTCGTTTGGACGCAAGCAAGGGTGAAGGTTAAGGTTGCTCACAAGTTTAGGTTGAGGAAAACTTAATACCAGGTACCATGGTAACTAATAACAGGCTCGCTTATTATACCTGGTACAGCAGTAATTAGGAGGCCGACTGGAGATGAACTTGGTTTCAGAGAAAAAAAAACGAGGCGCTGCTCGTATTCATATTAATATTAATACGTACTGGTAGTTGCTTTCTCTACGCATCAAAGCTACCAAGACTCGAGTTGTACGGGCACACAGAAGCAACATGCTACTCGTACGGTACCTGCTTCGTACTCGTACAATAATATCAAACGGGCACGAAGGTACTTTATGCTATTAATTATTAATATAATAGCAGTTCGCGCTTGCGGCGCATCTGCGAAGCATCCGCAAGAGTGACGAGATCTCCGCCGGGCCTTCCGATTCGTGGTTGCTCTGCCCACAGAGTGCGTCCAGTTATCTGCCCAAGATTACCCCTCCCTAGCCATGCTGCTTACCAGTATCTTGGAACAGCAGAACCATCGCGAAAAACAGAGAAGCGTTGTCCGCCCTCCTCCTGCAAGCTTTAGCTGGCGAATCTGTCCGAGGTGTGTACTCGTAACATTTCATATTTCCAACTCTCAATTAACGCATACCAGGTATAATATAATACCAGTATTTATATTTCCAAGGTATGCAATGCTCCGCTGGGTGGCTGGCGCCGCCTGCTACTTCTCAAACGAGGAAGAAAACATCAACATGTTAAGGAGGAAGAAGAGATTTGGTGCAACTAGCGACTTGATAAATGCCAAGAGCTCCATGGTTGTGCGGGGAAAAACATGGCGGATTCGACAAACAACCCGGACGCCGCATGCATGTATATACGTACGCGTACATTCTTTTTTTTGTGTGTTTCATAGCCGGCACGAAAGCACCAGTACAGCACGGCACCGCACCGCACCGCACAGCACAGCACTGCACCGCAGGGCTGAGAACGGCACGGCACGGCGCTGCACTGCCCTGCGCTGCGTTGCTGCGCTGAGCTGAGCTGGGTGTGCTTTTTTTTTCTCGTTCTATGTACACCTGGTACTTCGAATGATGCCTGCCTGGTATGTACGGAAGAGAAGGCGCATCACGGCACAGCACGGCCCAGCACCGTACCGCACAGCAGTACACGGCACCGCACGGCGCTGAGCTGCTGAGCTAACTGAGCTGAGCTGAGCTGGGTATATTTATTTTTTACAAATACCCTGGTACGGTAATGAAGAAAGCAGATATTTTCAGGAAGGTTAAGGTTCGAAAAACATTCAAAACTAATGGCTGTCCTTATCGGAGGATACATATTTTTCAAAATTTCCAAATTTGTATCAAGATGCGCAGGCGTTCTGTCGAATTTTCGGCAATTAACAGAGGGGAAAATCAGGAACGCTTAGCATTCCGATATTTGGAAAAACAAATTGGAAAATATGGAAATATAAAAAATTACACGAACAAAAAACATACTGGTAGAAAACTTGGACTTTTACGACAACCCGTCCTTCGATAAGAACGGTCCTAAAGCGAGATACGAGCAGTCGAAAAAACGGGAAAACAGCGAAAGCACGTAAGGGCCTCTGTCTAAACGACGAAATTTTATCTGAAAACGTTATCTGAAAAAGACGAAGAACGTTTTGCGTTTTGATAACAAATGCAGTTTGAGTCCAAACGACAGCCAACATTATCGGCCAACAAAAACGAAGGTGTTCGCATAAACTCGCGGTGCAACTTCGTTTTTGAATCACAGAATACTTCAACCGCCACAGCATATCGACTCACGGCGAATGCAGCCAACGACGCAGCTGGACACACCCAACTCGCGCGCGCGAGGCACCCCTATGTGCAGGCGTATCGACTCGCGGCGAATGCACCCAACGACGCAGCTGGATACACCCAACTCGCGCGCGCGAGGCACCCCTAAGAGTAGGCGGTGCTCGTGGTCCAACCCGCTCCCTCGGGAACGCTCTGGAAGTTGTGTTTTGGTCATCGTCGTTTGCCGGCGGACATTGCTCCGCTCTCTGGTACCTTCATCGCAAAAAATATCGCCACAACCACCTCCTGACCCTCTGGTTTCTTGCATGGGCACTGCATACCCTACCGAAGCGATTATGTGTCCCCATGTGGGGGCACACAAGTCGTACCCCCATACTCTTATTTTACACCAGGTAGGGTTTACTGGAGAACTCTGATATGGCGCTGAAGCCTCACCCCGACCCTCACCCTAAGCCGAACGCTATGGAGTGACCTGTGCTTGGATGCTGTGCTTTGGAAAGTCTCCAGGTTGATTCGGCCGGCGGGGTCAGGTCACACAGCAAAACCTACCAGGTACCGTATATAATACGGTAAAGCCTTTATGGGGGCACCGGATATTTTTGCATACCCTACCCATGTATGGTGGCTTTGATGGCGGACAAGCCCTGCAGCAGCCTCACGCAATACCCCACCCACCGTGCGCTTGCGAACCGGTCATCAAGTGTACCGCTTGGTCATCATATCCCAGAATCAGATAATATCAGACTCATTTCAGATCAAGTTAATAGGTCTGCAATTGCAAAAAAAAACAAAAAAAACAGAGTTTTCGGGATCTCTACTGCCAGTTTGCCAGTTTGTGCTATTTGATCGATGAATCTCAATTGCTCTTTAGTCCTGCTCTTCGTTTTTGTTTTCAGATAGTAGACTGTCGGCGCCTTATTATGCTACGAAGTGAGCTTATCTATTCCTCCGTTGCGGACGGCTAATCATAAGCCCTAAGCAATTTTGCTCAAGTATGTGCAACTTGATCATACTTGGGAAGCATAATATGGTAGAGCCAGGCATTTGAGATTAGAGATTCGACGACTGCGTTACGTTCGCCGAAAACTCTCCGGACGCTTTGGATTGGCCAAGCTTGCCCCGAGAGTGACCTATGACACCCTCGATCGTAACGGGCATGCGCAAAGCCGCAGACGGACCCGCCGCGACGAAGCCCCCCTTGCATCAGAATATCATAACATCCAAGGGTTTTCACGTTTTAACACCGAACCGTGGTGCGGTTTTCTAATTGCAGAAGCATCGGGTGCGGTACGGCGCGGATTTTAGTATTTGGGAATCGTGTAGTGCGGCGCGGTACGGATTTTGGTGTCTGATTTTCATCCGGTGCGGTTTGAAGTCGTACGGTGCGATGCGGTTCGGTAAAAACCGGTGGAAAGCCCACCGTACCGTACCCGCACGTACAGCAAACAACTTGATTTTAAGGCCCTAAGGCCTTCTCACGGTTTTAATGAAGTCGAGAATCAAACGGTGCTGCTCGGTGTGGATTTATAGTTTTGAGAATCCTACGGTGCGGTGCGGTCCGGATTTTACTTTATGATAATCCTATGGTTCGGTGCTGTGCGGTGCGGTACGGTGCGGGGCGGTTTTGACAAGGCAAAATAGTACGGTGCGGCGCGGTGTGGTAAAACCGCACCGCGCCGAACCGCACCGCACCGTGAGGAAAAACACACCGTGAAAAGCCTTGTATAATACCGATATCACAATATAATATCGTGGTCATATATATATATATATATATATATATATATATTATAACCACCTAACCTCCCTCTTCGCCGGTGTGACAACCGGCGCCTTCAGTGCAGCAGTCCACAGCCGAGGCAGTCGTCACACCGCAAGTTGATCAAATACGCGAGAGTGCTCACGCCACAAATCAAATACAATACGTACAATTGTCTGAAATAATACTGGTAGGAATAACCAAACGGTCCTTACGTTTCCAGACAACAGCAGGGGTACCTGGTAAAACAGGAAGCAGCCGGTGTTAAGACACCAGCACGTAGAGCACCTCGGGGTTGCGAAACGAAGAACAGCAGGCTTAGCGCTACGGTACTGGTGCTGTATGCCAGGTTGCCGTATGATATGACATGCGAGATAACGCACCCCCTCGGACCACTTTCCAAGCTGGCTTTCTCGACAACGAGAAGAGCGCAAACGCCGAGGGGTGCGTCGGTGGAAAGAGCTCGTCGAGATCTCCCCAAAAAAAACATTTCTCGATGTGTGAAAGGATTGAGGCAATGTTGACCCCTTTAGAGTCGGAAACGGTTTTTGGGGACAAAACAACTTGGAAATACGTAGTCTTGGATATGTTTTGGGGTTGTAAAAGGGTTAAGGAAGTTTGGGTGAGACAAAGCTGCCCCTGGGCCTAGTGGTCAACTATTAATACAAATGCAATCCGACGGAGCAACGCAGTATGGGCGGGACCGCGGGCAGGCGCAGGAGGCCTCATCCAATCCATTACTTACATTAAATGACCCACGGTACTGAGACAGAATACCTTAGTAAGATGGAGATAATATCGGATTAGATCAGTGTTGGCACAAATAATGGAACCATAGATTTGATCGAAATATCGTTTTGGAGAAAATCGGCTTGGAAAATCATCCGAAGCGTTGTGTGTTTTACGGTACCAGGTATACCAGTACCTTTTAATACAGGCTACGTAGCTCAGCTCTCGCTAGGAACTCGCGCTGTTGGGTAGAGGATGGGCTCACCAAGAAGAAACGCCTAATCTGAGCGAGGCTTGAGACCTCATTGTGACACTTACCTTGAGCAATCTTGAGCATAGACTAATATATATAGGGTTCAGTGTAGCGCTTGCCGCTGAGCACGATTTCTTAACCGATATTTCTAGAGTGTCCACCAAGAAATGAGCCTAAGCTTCTTATCGGGATTTTTCTTATTCGTGGGCCTATACGTACTGTATTTGTATGTATAAGTGTCGTCAGCTGGGCGCGCTATTATTACGGGGGACCATAGTAAATAGGACCAAATAGTGTTAGCAAAAATAGGGAAATATATAGGTTTTGGTGTC
>JAYJME010004494.1:0-10894 GCA_036873775.1 Costaria costata
TGGGTCTCTAACGCGAGCCGGCATCGGCAGTTGGTTCTCCCACTCGTATACCTGAGTAGACGCTCTCACGACACGGGAACCACTGCTCGCGGGTTTGCCTACGACACCTAAGCCCAACACCTTACCTTGGACACCGTTTGTTCCGGCCCCGTACGTCACCAATGTCATCGGCACGAACACCCGCACCAACAACGCCGGCAACATCGCCGATCCTTGCGACACCGGCACCAGAATCACATGCAGCAGTATCTCCGGCACCGACACCGACTTCTTCGTTGCCGGCGCCATCAGAACGGGTACCTACGACGGGGTCCCCAGCATCACCGGCATCAACGTCATATGAACAAACATCACCTGCACCAACCTCTCCTTCGCCACCCTCCGATCATCAACAACATCAACCCCAGCGTCACCGGCGCCTATCACACCGGCACCAGAATCACCGGTACTAACATCGCCTACGTCACCTCCACCGGTACCAACTGCACCGACCCCTACATCACCGACGCCAACCCTCGAACCAACATCACCGGCACCAACATCATCTTCATCAACATCACTGGCACCAACAACACTGGCACCAACACCACTGGTACCAGACTCTCAGGTGCCAACATCGCATGCAACAACTCTACCGTCACCGACCGAGACCCTAGCACCAACATCACCGGCACCAACATCACCTGCATCAACATCCCCGGCACCAACAACACTGGCACCAATATCACCGGCACCAACATCATCTGCATCAACATCCCCGGCACCAACAACACTGGCACCAACATCACCGGCACCAACATCACCGGCACCAAACTCGCCGGTACCAACATCACCGGCACCAGAATCGCCGGTACCTACATCACCTGCACTAACTCCACCGTCACCGATACAAACCCTGGCACCAACATCATCTGCGTCAAAATCACCGGCACCAACAGCAGCATTGGCGCCAACATCACCAGCACCAACATCGACGGCACCAACATCGCCGGCATCAACATCGCAGGCACCAACATCACCACCATCGCTTGCGCCAACACTACCGGCACCCGCATCACCGACCCCAAAATCACCAGCACCAATTCCACCGGCATCAATCCCACCGGAACCTACTCCGCTGCTAGCTACAGCACCCAACCAAACATCCCCCATTCCCTCCGCCACGAGTGTACCAACGCCCGTGTTACCCGCCGACACCGATGCGCAAATCACCGTTAGTCCGAGCGTCTTCGATTCACCTACGGCCGCACCATCGATGTCGCCGTCGGAAGCACCTGTTATCGTTAAAGAAGCTAGCAACCCCAGCCCTGTTTCCTATGTCGCCGTGTCATTTTCATCAAGTCAGGTTTGGACTATAGTAGTCGGAGCAGTGTGCGCAGCAGCGGTCATGTCTTTGGTGCTTGTAGGGGTGTGTCTGCGCAAGAAGCGGAACGAAAAAACGCACAATAACGTTCAGGTGGCTCCCCTTTCTCATCGAGCAACCCGCCACCATGCTGAGGACGGCAACATCCACCAACCTTCCTCCTCCCCTATCCCTGGGGTACTCGAAGAGCCCGAACGTCTTCCTCTGTTTCTGCGAAGCTGCTCTGATACCCGGGTAGTTGCTGCTGGTTCACGTGCGGCGGCAAGCCCTTCGGCAAGAACCGAGCCGCTGACGCGTAGATCTCAAACACGCGCTGCCACAGTTGACATCAATGAGGTAGAGGTTGTGCATGCCATTCCTGTAGTCCGGTGGGCACAGAGGGTCGCAGTCGTATCGAACAGCGGAACGCCGCTTGTTGCCCACCCCTCTCTGCCGCCCGTGGGCATTGAAGTTGCTCAAGCTGTCATGGAGGAAGCGCGTAACCTAGTGATGCGGTCGAATTTTCCCGGCGTCTGCGAAGCCGCGACGCTTGTGTCAATTTTGGTGAATCTGGTCTCGGACAATCAAGACTGCGTCGCGGAAGCGGAGTCAAGCGTGAAGCGGTGCCGACTCGTCATCTTGATCCTGCAGCGGGCATCGATGGTGCTTGGAGAGGTAAGGCTGTACGGCCGCGGCCAGACTATTTTCAAGAGTAGGGGGGCTACTAACAAACGTTTTCGCTATCACGTTTTTCCCACTTCGGTGATTTGGCGCTGTACTTTTCTCAGACAAACCTCCCGGAATAACATGTTGTTGGCGTAGCTCAAATACCAATCCCATAGGGGGTGTGTATATCGCGAAACCAAAAACGCAAAAATGATTTTTGAAGGAAGATTCCAAAGAAACAGGGCAAGTCACTCGGCGGGAAGGCCTGGAGCGGCTGAAACAAATAGACCTTAACCGTTTTGCGACGCCAACTTATATCCCACACTAGTTCCAAGTAGTTTCGTCCCCAAAGACCGTTTCCGGCTCTGAATGGGTTAATTGTGACGCCTCCATCCTATTAATAACAGGATGACTTGCCACCGAACCGTTATTCGTACTGGTAGCAGCAGGTTTAACTGGCGTTCATACTAAGGCAGAGAAAGAGCAGGCTGTTATCTGTTTTGACAGCATCCACGAGTACCACGATGTTTGCGCAATTTTGAGAAAGGCCCAGATGTACTCACATTTCTCCCGCTCTTCAATGAAGAAAGCTGGCAGATCTATGGTAGACACGACGATCGCATCGTCACGAAAATCATTAGTTTCGTTTGAAATAGAGATATATCTACACGACTTACACACTCAAAGACTGAATATGACATTTACCCTGGAGCCGATTTAAACACTTTCATATACATTCTCAAGCCGTTTGGCCATCAAGGGCGTTGTTCCGCAGGCATGATGTTGAGCCCAACTCCCCAGCGGCAGGCATGTCGACGTGAGGAACGAGGTCAATCACCCGGCCGCCCGCCACGACTTCCTGGGCTCACGTTCCGAGGAATGAACGTGCGAACTGATTTCAACAGCATAACGAATATGCGCGCGTCTTTGCTCCCAACTGGCAAGGCCCAGCATGGTCGTACGTGCCCTGTTTTGACAGCGTTTGTAGCAGGTTATACCATATATTGTCTAAAACGAAGCTTGAAATCGACTAACCGTTGGACACTGCCAACTCTTCCAAAGGTTCGAGCATACCACTATATACTCTTAAAATCGACTAACCGTTGGACACTGCCAACTCTTTCAAAGGTTCGAGCATACCACTATATACTCTTAAATATGAGAGCGGTTTGGGGATATTTCCGAGCAGAAACGCGGCAGTCGTCTCAGGCTACCAAACCGCCTCCTCGACAGAAACTCGCATATCCCCGTCCTTGACGTGAAACTATTGGAACAGCACGAACTGGCGGATGGACACGAATCCCTCGAATGGCCCCCTGGCCGAAGTATATAACGAACGAAACTTGCCGTGTTGCGGCGCAATCGACCATTAACTCAAAAAACTATTTAGCAAAGGCCTCATACTCCTGTTGGTCCAAATCTCACTGAATGATACGTAGGGAAACCACACCAATGGAGAGATGGAGCGCATGCTGATCGAGGACGTGCAAACGGCCGTGGGGGACATGGTGGAACTCATCAAAACGTACAGAAGCAAGGGGAGACTCTCTAAGGTCATAGTTTCAACTATGTTCAGGCGGCGCATGAAGGAGGCCGAAGCTGTTATCGACCGAGCCATTTTAGATTTAAAGGTGAGAGCCTTCATACAAGTCGCTTCTCATGGAGAAGTTCCTCGACCGGAAAGTCGTTGTTCTCCTGGGCTCGCTCTCGCTCCCTAGCATCTCTTGCAGAATCTTGTCCTTGGATGGTTCCGGCGTCTTGCTGGTCTTTTCTTCCTGTTAGGTACGCTAGTACCTCGTTCCTCCGGTGCGTACGGTGCCTGTCTGCCCCCTGGTCAGCATGCGATTGCTCACGTGGGGGGGGTCCTGCCTACCCCCCATCCAATTGTTTGGATGTCTGCCGAGCACGAGATCCTGTGATGCATCATACTAAAACTCGGTAAAATTTGGTAACGGCTTAACCTTCCTCACCCGGACAGGTGGGTGGCGCACGGAGCCGCCATGAGACAAGCAGGCGCCGAAGCCCCTATACAAAGGATTGTATTGCTCCACGTAGAATACAGAGGACGTAAAGTGCGCACGGGAGATACTCCGCCCACTCGCTGTGACATTGCAATGCAATATGTCCAATATATCATGAACTCACCAATTATGAATCATCTGCCATCCCCGCAAGATTAATGCAGTTACATCTATTCGACCTTCACGCAGATCACCATTAGACCCGTCAGACCTTTCAAATCACCCATCGTAACGCTACTTCGAGCGCTCACGATGTCCGCCCGTGTTTCAGGCAGATCTGTTCGGACTGGCAGATTTTACTACATCAGCCCTACCTGAGCTTCTTATACGTGCACACTCTGCCAAGTTCAAGTTACGCCTGTGTATAGCTGTGATATCCGCCTATTCCACGCTGTACGGTACTATAGCAGACACTTAATAGTGTCCAGAGTTGTGCTGGAGTCGCGTGCGATGTAGTGGACGTCATGAACAGATAATTCCCGTCGGACAGCATCGACTGCCGTCAACTTGAAATTTCGGAAGTGCTGTGTTCTACTTTCTGCCTTGCAGTAGTGGCAGGCGTCCACGAAGGACCCGAACAACACAATGGGGAGGTGTGCTTGCAAATAACCAATCCCAACTCTTGACCCGAAATTGTAGAGGTATTGTAATCATCGGTCCTAACCTGTGGTGCAATAGTTTCCTCGTCCAGTCGTAACATAGCTCGCATACACAGGTGGCCGGGACCCACCCCCTTGCACATTGTGGGCGTAACCCCATTCTTGTGGAGACATTGGACTATGTAGTACACCTTTAGGCGTGCCAATAAAACAGGTTTGTCGACACTTTGTGGCGTTTACTCCATAGTGCAATATCCTCACAAGGATGTATTTATGCTCACATTGTGAAAGAAGGGGGGTCCCGGCCATCGGTGAACTCACAGGTACCCGTGCTCGTGTTAAACCCGTCCGTACAGCTGGGCTTACATGTACACGCTGAGGTCAATCAGGAAGAACACCGCCAGACCATGGGAAAACACTGGCGCAACCCCAGCCATATCGCGCACAGCCGAAACAAAAACGAGGAGGACACGACCGGTCGGCTGCACCATCAGCGATGGACTGCTAAGGTAGGTGGATGTTTCTCCTCTGGGGGTCCGCCCTGGTGACAAGGCGTAGCGTATGATAGATGTTCCGACGGCCTACGATGTAATCCATGACAAATAAAACCGTCTCTTATTTGCTGGACGGATGCGGTGTTCCTTACGTTCTTGAATGGCAGGTAATAGTTTACCTCATCTGGGGCCAGCAAATGCGTCTGCTCTTGCCCCTTCACCTAAACAGTTCCTTCCTCTCCGTTTCACCGCCGGCATGGCAGTTAACAGCAGAGCCCCTGGCATCTGCGCGTCGCCTACGGCGCCAGCGAAACCTGGACCAGATCGAAATCCCTGCGGACCACGTGACCATATCCGAGGAGCTCCTCGGGAAGGGCGGGTTCGGCTCTGTCTACATCGCCGACTACAACGGCCGAAACGCCGCGGCTAAGGTAATAATGTTTCCGGTTCCTTTAGTCGGGACCACGAAGACACCCGGGTCCCTTCGCATCAGCAAACACATTATTAAGTGCCACCCACCCCGTCGTAACTATACGTGTTCAATTGACGGCTAGCTGGGTGAAAGTGGCGTCGACTAGACGTTGACCACACAGAAGGCAGGACCGAGTTTGAGACAATCGATATCTAACAGGGAAACAACAGTAAGAGCTGATTTCCGCGGATGTTCATGTGTTTCCCTTACCTTGTGGTGGCGACAATCTTACAGTCTCCCCAGCAACAGCTACCTTTGCGCTCCCCCCCGCCACAATGACCCGCAAACGTTGGACCATCAGGTGATTAGCGGCACGATCTCACAGTGTGATCTCCGCAGCCGACACTACGAGGACGACACAACAGGAGAGAGCAGTGAAGAAGCGAATGCGAGCAGCCGCCGTACATGTTTCCTGACAGAGCTTCAAGCAATGATCCGGCTGAGAAGTCCTTACACGGTGCACGTCTGCGGGGCGATAACATCTCGCGAGGACCGGCTCGTGCTCGTCATTGAGCTACTCACGGGCGGCGACCTGCGCTCGTTTTTGAAACACACCGAAGAGAGACTTCCGGAGGCGCGAGCCAGGCAAATCATTGAGGACATTTGCGCAGGAATGGCATTCTTGCACTCCAAAAACGCCGTCCACGGCGACATCAAGTCCCCGAACATACTGCTCGATGGTGAAGGGAGGGCTAAGGTGAGACAAGTGTGCATTCTACGTTGAGAGCAATGTTGTTGGTGCGGGTGTAGTCTAATGCGCGCTGTGCTAACGCATGAGGTCGGGTTGGCCATCAGCTGATGCAAAGCTTGCGTCCACCTTTGGAGTGAAAAAACACCATCAAATAGTATAATCTGGTATACCTGCGCCTGTATTTGACGAAGGGCGTCCGTCTCTACCTCTCATCAAACAGCCGTCAGCCTAACGTCCTGCCACTTGTACCTTTGTTCGTGGATTCCAGATAGCGGACTTCGGTACCTCGAGATGGGCGCGGCACAGTGAATCTACCGGTCTCGCTACGTACAAAACCTCCGCTGGACAGACGGTGCAGCTGATGAGCTTTGCATGGGCTGCTCCTGAGGTATTCCTCAACTAGATGAAAGGCAGACAGCGTGGTAATATAGAGATAGACTCGGCCGATTGGCCTCGAATTCCTTAAGCGGGACCTTCAGCAGCCATATTTGTTTCAAGCGCCGCAGGTTGTCGAAGTTGAAGCTGTATGCGTCCGGGAAACCAGCGTGTAAGTCCATGGGCTGAGATGACGCCGCCAAACCAACACGTCAAACAGTGCCGGGTACTGTCACCAGACGTGTTTGTTTGGCCGCTCCGTCGTGCTTCACCAGCGAAAGGGATATGTTCGGCGTGGCCAGGCAGTGTGATGTATTGTACCCGCGGCAAATACAGATAAATTAATTCGGATTGAAAATAGTTGTTGGTGGTGTGTTTCGTTTCAGGCTACGGTCCAATATGTTGGCAACAAGAAAACCCGCAAGCCTTGTGAGTACCCCAGCAGGACATCATTTGAACGTACGCCATACACCACCCAGCAGACTCAGTTATGTCAACAGTCTAAGATATCCCGTGCGTTTGACCGTTCTCCAGATCGAATGAGCTGCAAAAACTGCCTGTTGAGTCCCCCTCCGCCCCGCGATTACTCGTCCACCTCTCCAACGAAACCTTTGTCGGGCCTACGCAAGTGCTTTACGCGAAGGGAAGCTCCTACGCCAGCGACGTGTACAGTTTCGGCGTTGTGGCTTGGGAGGTGCTTTCCACGGAGGTTCCCTGGGCGGGTGAAGCTCTCCCTCTTGATATCTATAGACTCGTCGTGTTCAAAGGAGATCGCCCTACAGTCCCTGGGGACGCCCCTGCCGACATCGCAGACATCGTGCGCGCGTGCTGGGCTGGAACACCGCAGGAACGGCCGACCTCGAGCGAGATTATGACCTCTCTTAGGCCTTCAAACCCGTGATGGCAGTTAAATACCAGGTACAATGCTACAAACCATCTCAGTTCAAATTTCGCGGTGATACCTGCCGCCTGGTTCGAAGCGGCGCACCAAGCAGGTGTCGGGCATCCTGCATGCCTGAGTGACGTTGTATCCCCGGGGAGTGGTCACCGTTGAATTATTGTTTCGGGGTGAGCAGGCGTTGCGTTGACACGCAAAGGAAGGAAGACCGGTGGTGGTAGTCCCGTAGTCCGTGTTTGAACGCGAAAGTACCCTCCGGGAGCTCAGCGTGTAGCCGCCACTGGATGCACGTCTTCGGGTGGACCGCGCGGCGATGTCAGTTGGCAATATGTTGTTTGGATCTGTTCAACCGGGGGGGCGCGGGGGCTCGTCCATGAGCAGACGTTTCGACAGTTGTGTTGTGCGAAAATCTTGAAAGCGCGAACCACTAACTTGCTAAATACGTGTTTACTGGAGAGTTGGGCCGGCCACTCCGAACCAGTAGTCAAGGGGGCATATCCTGGAACTGGCAGATCAATGAGTCGTCATGTAGTTGGCGATAGGTATATTTTAATGCGGTAAGATAGGATACAAGTACATGATCTGTGATATATAGTTACAACAATATTTATAATAAGTGTTTTAGGTTTCTAGGGCTTTCACGGAACTCGTTTTGACATTTCCCGACCTAGCAATTGTGTCCCCGGAGAGCTGGCTGTTTCGATTATCTAGCTCTTTCCAAGCAAGGGCTCTCCCACGACCAGTCGCCTACCATCTCTTTGAGAACGGGCTGCAGAATATGGCTCGGATAATTACAAACGCACATAGCCAGATAAACAATGGTCCAGCGAATTCATGCAACAACCCTGCCAAGCGACGTTGGGCACCTGTGCCACCGTATTCCTCAAACAAGGCACCCTCTTGTAGCGCTTGTTTAACGGCCTCGCGTCGTACATGCGTTGCGGTTTTGTTTCCATGGTCGGCAACGCCAATACCATGAAGGACGGCCGCCCACTTCACGATAAACCGCCGATCTGCGGGGTCGTGTACCTCAGTGTCCACACATGAGTGAACGCTGGCCGGATAAGATTTTGAAACAACCCTCTGGGAAACCGGCCCACATCGTACGGGTAATCGTAAACCGCAAACGAGAAGTTTGAATAGGTCCACCCTATCACGTAAACACGACACCAGCGTGTCTCGAGGCGGGTGGCCCCGCAGGATGACTTCAAGCAAGAAATCCACATGTCGGCGGGTGAAGCCCGGCACGAATAGGTTCCAGTTTACTCCCGCATGGCAAATCGGTGTGAGTCCTGCATGGGGTCACGAGTCACGCCCGCCACGGACTGCCACACTCCGAAGGCGGCCAACAGCGCCACTGTGCGCACCCACTCACATTTGTCAGCGTCCAGAGGCGGTGCGGGGAGAAAAATGGGCCTCACGTGTGCGTGGCGTCGATCGAGTCGTTGGAATCACACGTCCGTTACCCCCTTCAGCACAACGTGGAGGAGAGGGTGTACTAACATACCAGTATTTTTATGACTATGCGGAATATGGCGGTCAAACAGGGCGCTGCGATATGTGAAATCCTTTCAACGGAAGCGCATGTCGACGCCTGTCAGCGGCCTCGAAATCAACATTGTATAGCGACAAGGTGATTGCACGAACCCGAGAAACGTGCGTGTTCACAGCGGTGAGGTAATCCGTTGAACGCGGGGGCGGGAATATGCCACCCCCGGTACAAAGAAAGTAATGCTTTGCGCCAACAACGAAGCGATGCTGTGTATCTAGGCGGGTCATCGAGAAAACATGGCGATTGCACAGACATCGTCAACGGAACTCCCGGCGTATCTACGAGTGTGCCAATACGGTGAACAGGAGTATTGTGGATAACGAAGTGCGTTGCTGTCTAGTACGTTTAAAGAAACCAGAAACTGCTGATGACGAATTGCGTTTGTGTGTGATGGTAAATGTGGGCGTCTACAGGAGCGCCCACGCAGGTCCCATCTGTGATCTTATGCAACATAATTTATATCACCAAGCCAGGCAGTCTCAACCACCTGACCCATGTACGCTGAAGTATTTTCAAATATTACCGGGGGTCCATATCATCGTGAGTCAAGTAAACATGCGAGGAAATGGAATTCAAACGAACGTCACCACCGCCTGAATTACGTGCGCTGACACGGCCGTCAAGACCGTTAGCCAAATCCAGCCGTTGCCAGCCGTAGCGCAATGGAAACCCAGAGGAACCGACAGAAATATTAACGTCCGTCAATGTTATCGAGATTCATATGAAAGTTACGTAGAGAGAAAGGGCACAGCCGTGCCAGACACCGCAGCATCGAACGACTCAAATACGCCACGAAGAGAGAGCGAGGGTCGACACAGCCATACACAGCAACTCGGACTACAGCCTGAGGGGGACCCCCCCACTGCAGCATCCTAGACCTCAACCAAATTCAAAACAACAGCAAACGTCGTAACAACGAAGCGTGCAAGAGGAGCGCCGAATCGAACCACTCAACAACCACAAAGGAGGGATAGCGCAACTACAGCCGTATCAAACCGCCCAAACGTCAACCCCGGCACCTCAAACTCACCACGGCGTCTACTCGCCAGAAGATAATGAAGCGAATGCAGCCGTTCCAGACACCCCAGCATCATACAACCTAGGCCAGCAACCAGGGGTACCAGTGCCAGTCGACAGATGTGCCAGACACCGCAGCGTCGTACGACTCAAATCAGTGACCTGGAACGAGGGAGAGCGCAGTGAGGGGTATCGAGCACGTCACGTACACAACGGCGTGTGCACAAAATTACCAGAGAACAAGCGGGCACAGCCGTACCAGACACCGCAGCATCGTACAACTCAAATCGGCCGCTCGAAGCGAGAGAACGGGCCAGGCCTGTGCATGCCCGTAGAGGACAGAGCGGACACAACCGTACCAGACACAGTAGTATCGTGCGACTTGACTCCGCCGCCAAGAGCTAGAGCGAGCGAAAAGAGGGGGCAATGCATTATCACACCAGCACACAGCAACGCCGAAGCATGTGCGGTCGACAGTCCCCATCGTGAAGGGAGTGCAGGACACCACAGAATTGTACGACTCTGACCAGCAACCAAAAGTGGCAGAAAGAGCAGACACCGCCGTGCCAGACTTCGCAGCATGGTACAACTCAAATCAGCCTCCAGGAGCGACGGAGAGCGTATACAGCCGTATCGAACATCTCGAATGCACGAGGGCGTGTGCATGCAACTAGCAAAGAGCGAGAAGGCACAACCGTACCAGACACCGCAGCGTCGTACAACTCGAATATGCCGCTAGGAACGAAAGAGAGCGCATGGCCTGTACA
>JAYJME010004495.1:0-10893 GCA_036873775.1 Costaria costata
TCGTCGATGTGAGTGTAATCGGAGGGACAGTTGTAGGAATCGCAGTACACTTTCTGCGTGGGGGTGACGAGCATGGCAACCGGAAACATTGGTTAGCGGCCTTCCCTAATATTTAGTATTTCCAATTCGTGTTAATCTTAGTTCGGCAGTTCAGACCCTACGTCAGTTTATCGAGAATCTACGTGACGCTGACCGAGAAGTGTAAAGTGTATGCGCGATATAGTTCTCATTCCTCCCTACATACGACCAAACTGCTGCTATCGATATTGTTTTTAACAGGAACCATCGATCAACGCGATTGGACACACAGCGGACCGAATTACGTTTACCGATTCTACGTCGGCCTGGAATGTCGCTTAGCCACACGTCCCTTATATAATGTGCATGGTGCAATCTAATAACAGAACAAGCGGATGCTAGAATAGATGTAGAACGGTTTGTAAATCGTGTTGTTGTCAGGCGGCATCCACAAGTACAGTTAAGGTTACAGCACAGTTAAAGTACCATTCCTTGATTGTACAACAATACATTTTTCATGCTTAGGCCAAGGAATGACATGACGGGGTGCACATTCATTTGTTTCTAAATGCATAGTTTAGGTGAAAAATAGAGCTCCTCACATAAGAGCTCCACAACCTATTTCTGCGCCGCTACCATGTTATTCATCGAAAGCAGACAATCAAGTAGACCGTACACCGATCAACTGCATACCTTGCTATACGAAGTCCCGCGGAGACCCTGCTCGTCATTCTCTTCAACTGGTCGGTGCAAGATAGACGGTACCAGGGCGGGGGGGGCACGGACGAGGGCATTTTTCGAGAACGTTTGAGTTTTCATACTCTAGCGGTCGGTATCATGACTCGAATGCCGCCGTGCGTTGTAACTTCAACATAATCGTAGACATGCGCTATGGTAGGCACATCGCATGGTTGGCAGAGGTACTTCTAACCGGCGGCGCTCCTCGACTGGAGAACTGCCCAAACTTCTTGGAAATTAAGTTCTATTTTGTGCACACTTTACGGTATGTACCTAGGCGTAGCGGTTCGGATGGGACACCCGGTGGGGTTATTTCGACGTAGAACGTTGAGCAACTTGTGCGGCTCACCCGATCAAGAAGAAAAAAAAAAGCATTTTGGACTACCGTAGCATGCTTCTGTGATATTGCGGTGGTAGTTCGGTCAAGGGACTGCGACAAATCTTGGCCGACGGCTGGCAAACGTGCGCTCGACAGCAGGACGATTACCATGTAGCTATTGCCACCTTGACAAAATATGCGGACACGCACACTCACTCTCAGACAAAGGGAGTCGCTGTCCAGCTGTGACGCCAAGCGCCACCAAAAACGTGACGAAGGGAACAAACCGCACCATCTTGTTTGCGCCGTGTGTCTTGTTTAGCGTTGACGGTGTTGTTAAATCAAGTTTTTTTAAGTGGGGAAGAGTAAACAGCAGAAACAAATGAAGAGCACAACGACAGACAGAACGTGGTAAAAATGGGTGAAATACGATAAACGAAGAGGGGCAGACCAACGAAACAAACGCTATACCACGTGGTGAGGCCTCTGACATATAACTAACACGGGACTGAATTAATTCGATACAGTCTCCTATCTTACTCACTGCTTGTCAGCTGTGAGTTGTGTGCGACTGTTGCAAAGTGTGAGGCAGCTGCAGTGTATGTGCTTGCAACCACTGTCTGGCTCGATAACATCTGAAATACAAAACAGTGGACAAATCTGGGCCATAGTGCAGGACATCAACAGGTCCTACAAACTTCAATGGCGGCACTTTCCATAAATGTCGAGTTCGACTTGCCATATGTATCTAATGGAAATGATGTTCCTGGAGATGTAACAAATATCATCGTCTGTGATCAGGTTAATTCCACGCTCCACTGCGATTGTTAGTCTCGTCGAGTACTGCACACGAATCTGGTCGAGTACTGCTCACGAATTTTGTCAAGTACTGCAGACGAACCATCGGCATGCGAAAGACTGGTCGCAAACGGCACGGACGATAGTTTGATAACTGTGTTGGACAAAAAGGGACTATATTTTGTTAACCTGCAAGGCCATCCATACCCTACACGAGTGTGGGGTATGCATAGCGGGTTTCACCCCGGCGGCAAAACTCAGTTGGACGGGCTATTCAATCATATTGGGTTCGATATGTTGGAGGAGACGATATAATAGCGAAGTGCACAAATACAAGAAAATGCGTAGCAGCACGACTTATCGGATATTGATGCTATTCTACTGGCCGGAATGTTGCCGCAGAGTATATGTACTCGAGATGCATGAAATTACAAAACCGTGTGATCTCGGCGTGGGTATGTAACGAAGCAATCAGGCCCTAACTATCCGATGCCAAACTATTGAGTCCGCTACATTAGTGCTGCCGCTTTTGTGTAAGGAAGGCAAGGATACCCGTCGCACGTTGACTACTCGTCTCAAGGTACGCCGGCAACGAATTTACACCGGCAAGACAGGGCGAGGTGCCTTCCTGATTGCACTCCTAGTGCGGTGTATCGTATCACTATGTGCTTTGCCAGCCCTTTCCCCATCTCACAAAGCAGGTCATCAGCAAGCTACTGTGGCATGCATCATACACATACCTTGCGCGCCGCTGTTTGCAAGTAGTTGATTGATACATCCTATGATGGCTTCGAACAATATGTCGACCACTGTAACCGTATACCAGGTACATGTTTTTTGTTTTTACCGCACGTTCAATGTTTATCTGGTTACATGTACGCTCCGAACAAGACATCTCGGAGGTATAAAACATTCGTACGGTCAGGACCCTCCCCCCCGCCCCGAACATTGGTTGGTATCGCACCAAGCAATCGAATACCAGATTTATCCTTGCCACTGAACAGACTCACCTGTGGAGGGTGCTTGTGCAAGTGCGATGATAAAGAGTGATTGACGGTGGCGTGGTTCCCTGCACATAATGTGCCATCCCGCAGAAGGCGTTTTCCTGTCGGGTGACAGGGAATACAGGCCCGGAACGACATTGGATGGTTTCACCAGCCCGTTATTTGGTGGGTGTTGGTCGCGGTGTACACGGCGACTGACACATGGTTGGTGATGCAATAAAACGATCAACGTCAAAAGCATTGACCCGTTTCACCACCGAGTACGTAATCGATTGAAACCTACTGTGCAAAGGTCTGGGTTGGTTTGCAGTAGTTTTGTTTTTTTCGGGTGTGGTGTGCCGCGCGAAAACGCGAAACCAGAAAGCCAGCAGGGCAGATGCGGTATTTCGGTAGCCACAGAAAACCCACATGGAGATATCGGACGAATGTCATTGTTGATTTAACCATCATTGGATTCGTCCGAAGCAGTATTTGGTGTATTCATTTGTGGTTTGCGGTTCTGTCTGCGACAGCGGCGATACATTCCAGCTACCAGGCAACATTCCCGAGGAGAGAGCAACAACCACAGTTTGATATTTGTGCGCATTTCGCCGGGATAAAACACCATCTATTTTATCTGTCGACACCCTCTTCCTACAGCAGTTGTCGGTTGCAAGAGCCGCTGGCGTCGGTATAGGGCGTTCTTGCGCATGACATACCCAGTGCAACAGAAGTGTGCTCCACCTGGATATTATTTTGTTAGTATAGATGGCTCCTCGCATGCTACAATAGGTCAATCACCTCATGTTCTGAGTGTCTTCGCATGAGGAGCTGAGTACCTTACCCAAACCCTGGGTGTGAAAAAGCAAACATATACACATACTATTAAGAGTAGATGTTTAACCCGGTGAAACGTCCGGCTTCCCAAATGCATACCTCGTAGCGAACACTATTCGGAAGCACAACTGGGGTTCCACTACACCGTCCCACCCGTATCGTAGGGCACGCGCCTGAGATCCGCAGCTTGCGGTTAGGGTTAGGCGACGGTCTGCATCGGTTTGAAGCAAGCTGACCCTGTCATCAGACAAGCGACGCATATGACGTGCAAGGTATATACTCGTGGAAACCAGGACACTAGCCGACGTGGCGGTCTTGAATCAACAACGTGCTACAGTATTGGTAACGGCTCATCCCGTAAAAGTTACAGTAATCAACTAACAAAAACCACTCCACGATAAAGGTTAACCAAGGTTAAGGTCGGTGGATGGCGTGGGCAGGCTGGGATGACGGTTGGGTTGTAGCCGCGAAGGCAACCACGAATGTACAAGGCTTTCACCATGATCTATGTATCGTATTATACATAGATTCAATCGCCTCTATCCACACTAGCTCAGCATATTACTAACTGATTTTACCGCCTTTTATCTTTTCCCGATCGTCTCGTACCATTGAATTAGGTCACAGTTTGATCTTGCATCCAACCCGACGATACAAATTGTGCTGATTTAACATACCCCTCGACCCGTTTCCTGTAAATGGCACCAAGTGAATAATCCAAACAAACTCAACACGTCAAATAATTACCCCCCCCCGCCAGTCCCTTTCATCTACTCAAACAAAACGATTAAACAATAAACACCGGTTTTACACGTTACCTACTGTAGTAAAGCTCGTCCACACCCTCCCCATACATGCTCTCTTATCGGTTTCCCCATGGTGGGAAAGTGTTGTTTTATTTGAAATTATGGTGTGAATTTACTATATGTTTCACCCCCAACGACTACTCCATCCAAACAATATAGCCCGCCTTGATTGTGGAAATCGATTTATGTCCATAATCAGCATGATTCAACGAATCATTTCACCCCCAACATGACTACGTTATCACACAACCGACCTTGCGCAAAAACAGTGACGAAAAACAAGCCCGATCCACGATCCCGTAGGTTAGGTATCTAAACAATAGTATCGACAAAACTATGTCGGATTCAAATGTACATACCGCGTAGCTCTCACATCTCTGAACTAGAGGACGCCATGTATCAACACAAATACACTGTGTTTCGTTGGGTATACGCAAGCTGTGGAAATATTCACGGATCGACCCAGCCTTACGATGGTGAGGAGAACTGCGCCTTCGATGACAGACGCAACCAAACTCACTGCGCACATACTACAGCTGGGCCTGAACGATATGGGTTGTGCTGGACCCAATTGGATGTAGTTCTACCTCATTCTAGCTTAACTGCATGCACATTTCACGGAACAACCACGCGAAGGCACAGTACGTGGCCCATTTTAAGGGACCCTAGTCGGTTCGGGATTTTGAGGCTCCTTATATGTCCGTGGGGAAAGACTATGGGCAGGATTTTGAGGTCTCAATTTTACTCTTTTTAGCTCATCACGGGGTCCTCTGAAGGGGAAATATGCATTGTGTTCCTTTATCGTGGGGTGTCTTGAAAGGGGTTACACGTATTGTAGCAAAGGATACTATGTTGCAGTAGCAAATGGTCAAACCCCCATTTTTGGAGGCCAGGGGGAAACAGCGCCTGACTTGAGATTCGATATACTCGTAGACGGAGCACCTACAATAATTTTGTGTAGTCTGGCGATATCTTACACTGATAGCTCGTTATTGAAAACTATGTATGGTAACAACCGCACCCTGAATGTTCACGTAGTGTCACACATGTGATCACCGTGTAGATTGTCGTCAAGCTTCCCTTCGAAGAATAGTGTTTGGACGCCATGCGTTTCCCACCGCCGTTCGGAGTATTTGAGGGGGTGGGTACTTTGTTTGTTCCGATGTTACATCTAACGAGGCGTTCGAACATCGATATCGCTTGTCCTGACCGTCACGGTTGACTGGCGTTCACCACAGTGTATCGTTATCGTATATATGACTGTGACAGCCAGAGCCACATTTACACACTGTGTCCTCGTGGCTTTAGATATGTCGGACAAATGCGACACACTACATACATTACTCAATTATAAACGCAACATCCACGACACACTGCTCATATTAACCTGTGTGGGTGGGTGATGATGGCATACCAGTACAAATGTGTCGGATATAGGTTACAGACTAGACGTCATATACTCTCCGGAGTGGGCCTTAACTTTACATTATCGGGTGTTTGCTAGCAGGTACTGTCGAATAAACACCAATTTCAACAAAACAGGAAGCGAGCTGGAAAATGCAGTGGTCTACGTCGCCAGGTTTCGTAGTACGCTCGCGTCCATTGTTGAAACAAACGTTGTTCTGTAGGCGGCGGTGATCTCTTGGGAAACTACGCAAGGGTGGTGCAGTGATATTGCGTCATAGCAAACACACAATTATTCCATGTATCTTCGAGAAACACAACAACATCCGCTGCTCAAGATTCCGCACGAGTGATCAACCACCTGTCCGCCACACTAGATTCACCTTAGTACTCAAAAACCTTTTACTACCCAAGAAAACATATCGCACCATTTCCAAGTAGTTTTGTCCCAAAACGCCGTTGCTGTAATGGGGTTAATTTCATCTTTTTTGTTTTGTAAATCTGTGACGAATGTGGTTGCGTGGTTGTGTTGGACTCATCACAATACCGACTATGGGCAAGCCGCAGAACTGGTTGGCATAATCTGCCAAATTGCGTTTCGTAAGTACCTCTAACGATTGTTCCCCTTGATATTCTTATTTATGTTGTTTGTGAGTGATCGACATTGAATATCATGCTGCACATTGGCCAAGGATACACTAATTAATTTTGCTGACAAGGCTCATTAATGACGTGATACCTGCATCTTGATTTAGCTTCGTGTTATTCCATCATCAACGCGGAAGTTTGGAGTTGTTATATATCGGTAATACCATATATTCAAGACGCATCGAATTTTAAAATGGTTTCCCGGAACGTTTATCCAGAACTCGGACGGACCAAATTGACATTCGTAGTCACACGAAGTTAACCACTTTAGCACAGGGGAAGACCTGCACAGCAACAACGTATTTCATTCAAAGCATGAAGAAACGAATTTGTTTCTTGAATTTGTATCAATATGTATTCTGTTGCACTTCATCTTGTTGCATACAATCATAATCATTCACCAGTAAGTACTAAACGGCCTATGTTTAATAACTAACAACTGCTTTATAGCTCCGAAACAGGCGAAAAAGACGTGACCAGACCGCCCTTATCGCTGCAATTTACCGCCTGATATGTTTGAGTTGTGGGGGGAAATGTCTTACAAAACTGACCATGCCAAATGTGAGAGAGCGTGAGTTGGCAAAAATGCGGTGCGACATTATACGGGCAGTGGGAAACGTTCAGTGGTATACGGTCTATGAATACCAAGCACCTTCATATATCATACCTTCGCAACAACCCACTACACGGGCGGGCGGTCTATGGGCTATGGATCTGTGATTTGTGGCACATAACATATTCATTTTCTTCGTATTGCGGTGAAAAATAATATCCAGAACACCCCATGATGGATACAAGAAACCACACTTCCCCAGATTAATCACCATGTGTATTTTGTTGTAATCATATGACTATATAGGCGTTCCGTCATTGTGGGCAGTTGTTTGTGTGGCTGCATTACATAAATCAACAGGTTGGTAATTTCATGACCGAACTGTCCGAGCTCTTCCCCACGAGTGGCATCCAGTGTACGCCATGCCAGACAGTCCTTGCGGGAGGACATAATAGTTACACCCAAATATAATGCGTACAAATAATGGGGTATGTGGTGCTTGGGGCCCATCGTGGGTTCTGAGAACAATGACCTCAGTAAGAGCGATGGGCTATTTGTATTATATGATATCTTCGCCGTCCCAACATAATCACAAACCAACCCCGGGGGCGGGTCGTCGAAATTAAAAGCGGTTGCAATCTGCGCAATTACAGTGGTAGCTGCCGGGATATTTTCGTCAGTAATACATAATGATACCGAACAGAGCTGAAAATACAGGCTATCCCGTATCGGTATACAATGATAAAACTGTTAAAGAAAACTTCGTTCGATGTAGGCATTGTACCTATATCATGGTACCGGAGATACCGCAACAATGTTAGAAGGCTTAGTTTGGGTGGGTATTTGGTTGACCGTTTATCAGTAGCTCAACAGACTAGCATATACAATATATGGCTGCGTCGGCGGACATAAGACCGGCTGGTCTTGAATTCGAATATCACGACCACCGTAAAAATCTCGTTTCCAAGGAAGGTAAATTTCCCCTTGTTAAGAATCTGATCGTGAGTTCGAATTTCACGTCCACCCTAGTAATCACATTTTCAAGAAAAGTGAATTTCCTCATTTCAGCAACCTGATCAAGACACGTTCCCTGGATCCCCAGATATTGTTAAGAACCTCGGACTAGGCATGTAAAGCCCAGTACGAAGACCAAAGACACCGCTGTTCAGAAGGGGGGGGATAGCGTTGTAAGGTTTAGTTTGGGTAGGTGTTTGGTGAACCTTCTTCCAGTAGTCGAACAGACTAATACCTTAACAGTAGGGTATATCTGTTTTATGTTTCTCTCTTTCAGAATGACCCCGTGAGGCCTATAACAGCACTTACGACGACCTAACCGCGAACTACAACTTACCACAACTCACGACGTATCGGGAATTTTACCGTTTGTTACCAAATATTGATACCCTCTAATACTATATTTTTTTGGTACTGTTCATCCATAAATATGTCTCTGTATAAAAAGGACTGTGGGAGGCCTTCGGCATTTGTTTCTCTTCCGCCCGCGAGACGTTTCTCGTGCCCTCGGTGGCGGGGCACGCAGGGGGCTCGCATGTTCATACTGTTGAGGTTTGGGCCCCGGTCGAGGTCTGTGGCGCGTCCTCTGGGGGTAATCACGGGGAGGCGTTCCCACTTGACACCGCCTCGCCGGTGCCATGAAAAACCCGTGCGACCGTTTTTACATCGGCACGAGGTATAATTCATTGATTTTGCCCCGTCGTATGAAGAGGGCGGCACACAGCACACAACACGCACGAGGTAAAAATGACAACTGTACACCGACTTCAACGAGGCACACATCAGGCGTCGTGCTGCACAGGAGTTGGGATCATGCCGCAGGCCTCTATGCACCTCTCGCTGTTCTATATTCAGTTGAAGGTTGAACAACCATAGCGTGTGTTATTGTTTTGGCATTTCGTATTATCATCTACATACAGAAAACTGCACGGTCGATCGATCTACGTACGTATTTCTTGCCCCATCAACCCGTATCACACTCAAACAAGTTTTGTGGCAGCCATGGTTTAACCACAGCCGCATTTCGAGGCAGGTTGCAATCTTTCGACTGAAGGTTCTCCTTGCCGTGTCATTCATCACGGATTCTACAGCTCACAAAGCAAAACATTCGAAAAATAACGAGAAAGCTGCAAATGAATCTTTCGAACTCTTTCTAAAATACATATTTGAGACAATCTAAGTAACTTATTGTGTCTCCGGGTACCGCCAAAGTCTGCGACTTCAATTTCTTCACGACTTCCAGCTGCATGCCGTGTTGGAAGAGCACAATCACCCCAGGAGGACTGGCATTAAGCGTAGATTCCTGCCTTGGCTGAGATGACCAATTTCAAGTCAGTCAGATTCCTCACTAGTTTAATGGAGACGAAGCGATACCTCAGTTCTTTTCCTGGCTAAAATATGTGTCACGTTTGCTGAAACTACAGTATTTACCGGTACAATTGATGCCAATTTCGTACAAACAATTATACATGTTGAGGATCTCAGGTCGATTGCTTTTCGCAACCTGCCCAACCGATCGACGTATCTTCTGAACAGAACTGATGTATACCTGGCAAATATCATGACGAGGAGTCTGTAAATACGAGCACACGCCAGCTAAGGATATTCCGGAATCATATCTTTTTTGACATGCCTTGACGCGATCGACCTGGTATTTTAACCTATATACTTGTCTTTAAAGCAACCCGCTGTTCTACATATACTTCGTACCATAATTGGATTCCTCTACTTACGCGAAGCAAGAAGGAGTTTACCATCCTACGCCCGTGTAGAAAGGTACACCAGCACACACCTGCTGTAAGGTAGTTGAAAACGGCAGAAGACAGACCGTGGTGCTGCAGGGACGAACATAAAAATAAAGCAGAGGCTTCCATTTGGCCTTGTGTTCTCTACTGTCCTGATTTCAGCTCTGGTGTCTATACGGATTCCTGCGTGAACTCTTCTGGTGCTCAGGTGGTTACTCTGCTGTTGTAGTTAGATTTTTTCTGAATAGACCCCACTCGTGCCGCTATTATGTTGCCGCTATTCGTATTCACGTCAATTCATACATTTGTTCTTCACTTCACATTATGTTCTTCCAATGATATCAGTTTAGCCTTTACAGCATCACTGAATTGTTATCTAAGATCAAGTATGAAAATTGGGGAATAGTGTTTCTGGTGTCTTTCAGTGTGGTTGACCGATATTTCTTCAAACAAAAAGCCTAACCCTAACCGTAAGCCTAGCCCACAAAAAGCTCACAAGGGTCGGGGCAGGGTCGGGGTTGGGGTTAGGGTTAGGGTTACGGTTGCGGTTACGGTTAGTGCCTAGAACGGTGTTTGTTGCGTTTTTTATGAATCCCTTCTCATAATACTGGAACCACACGCGGGCCACAACCAATTCCCCGATTTCTACACTTATGCCTCAAAGGCGGCTCAATGAGATGCCCGGACGATTCCGTTGTGTTACGCACAAGTACCAAACATATTCGGTACCCCCATATGGGGACAACCGATGCGTGCCTCGATTAGGGTTTTCGTATACCTGGCACGTAGGTTTTACCTAACGACCTGATACTACCGTCCGATTCAACCTCTAAAAACTTGCCAATAGACAGCATCCAAGCATAGGTCACACCTTAGCGTTCTGGTTAGGGTTAAGGTACTGATCGGGGTGGCCCGTAGTCACTTTCTTTGATCCATATCTCTTATTGTTGTTATTGTTGTTATTGTTGTTGTTGTTGTTGTTGTTGTTGTTGTTGTTGTTGTTGTTGTTGTTGTTGTTGTTGTTGTTGTT
>JAYJME010004496.1:0-10893 GCA_036873775.1 Costaria costata
CCACACTACATTGTCACTGATGTTCACTCTGCAGCTTTTGCTTACGATCGCACGAGAGAGGAGCACGCGACGACACTCCATCACGCTACTACACAGTATACTGTTGTAGTTTCCTCACCACACGTACGTGTGAAACGTATACAGTACGCGACAGCGCCTACTGTGGCTAAGACTCGCGCGGCTTATTGTGCTCTCAATCAACGTTGAGCGTAGGCTCTTTAAACTCTATTACATAGGATCTAGAGTGGTGTTCCTCGCGGAGTACAAATGCCTAGTTAGCACTCGTATTTACCTGTAAATTCTTATTTAAAAAAAAAAAAAACATCGTCAAATTCTTAACTCCCAAACTCTTAACACATGCATGTCGCGTACTGTGCGATCAACGCCATCACGCCCACCCGTGTCTCACCTCCGCTCCATAAAAAAAAACGACTTGGTTTTCCTGAACGGTGTACCCTGGACACGATCCAACCACGGCAACTTTGCAGATGAAAGAGAAATCCAGGCAGACACCGTGCCAGAGTACGGAAAGCATGCAACCCAGATCCTGTGGAAGTCAACAACCGACCTGGGCTGTGCTGTGGCGTCCTGCAGCGTGAATTCAATCCCCTACACGTACCTCGTTTGCCAGTACGACCCTCCGTGAGTATATGGTTGGCTATTTAGGACATACATGGTCATGCCGTATGGGTGCGAAAGTGGATGCCGGTACTGTATGCATTATCTCTTGTTGATAAGAAGGCGGAGCACGCGTGATGGATATGTGTGTGTGCGTTCTTCACATTAAACCGTTTTTTTCTACCCGTCTCTACATTCAGCGCATCCAGTATATCCGCGGCCCGCGTTGATTGTACCTACATCCTAAAGAAATACGAGCTCTGCGGCCAACAAACTACGACACAGAGATAAAATCACAAATGCATGCAGTAGTAGGAGAGAGTGTACACACAACGAATGCACTACCATGCCAACTATACTAGACACGACCAGCACGGCATCCTGACGCCACAGCACACCAGATACGGAGCGCACAAGCACTCAACAACACCATGGCACAAAAACACAATAGCTTGATGCGGAGTGAGGTGGGAGCGGGTCCGTTGGGGCCATGTGTGTGCTGCAAGGATATCTTGCACATCACGTAAGCCGGTCGCCCCGGCGGTAGAAAGGCTAAGGGTTATCCTCGAGCCCCTCGGTAGTGGTGGAGGTTAGAGGTCTTTCGTTCGAGCCCCACTCGGGGGCTTTTCGTGCGGTCATTAGACGCGTGCTACGATAGAGGTTGCACTTTTCGGCATTTATGTTTCTGAATAACGGGGCCCCTTAAGCCAAAATCGTCCGAATGTCATTCTTGTGTAACAAAATTATTTTGTTTAATGCCTAGTCCATGGGTTTGCTCGTCGGGCTACCCTTCCAGTTTACTCAAAAAACAGTTTTCGGGTGTGACATGGAGCTCCTAAAGTGAAAAGCCTCAGAAAAAAATTGTGCACCTCTATCGTAGCATGGGTCGGTTGGTAACACCAACCAACGTTATCATTGGTTAGGTCGGTATTAGCCCCTTTAGAGCCGGAAACGGTTTTTGGGGACAAAACTGCTGCTTGGAAATAGTGTGGGACACGTTTTTGGGGTAGCAAAAAGGTTAAGGGGCCCAAGAAAAAAAGTTAGCTGTGAGATACGTAGAGGATTTGGTCGAAAGTCAATCATCTTCGCAAGCTGCGTGGGATACTTCCATTACTTCGATCGCGCGTACTGCGGGTCCAAATATGAAATACCAGGCGTGTATGACAGGTGTACAATTCTGGCGTCGTCCCTTGTGATTATCCCAGCAGAAGGGGTTGCTGCTTCGCGTGGCAGATGCTGTACTCGTAACCACCACGTGTACATATATATATACTCGTTTATATATATATACGAAGTATTACTTTTCGTCGACTTTTTCTTGTGAAGCCCCCGAAAAATGTGTCGTGATTGCTTCTTAACCCCTTGAGAACTGCACCCTAATTTTTGGCGACGAATTACTTGGATTTGGCACACGCTACGATATCTCTAGGTGCACCTTCTTTTTTTCTGAGGTTCCCCACTTGGGGGTGGCTCTTTACCAAATCCAAAACCCACCTTCGAGATATATTGCGAGCTTAACCCGATGAACCATCCATCCCATGGCCTAGGTGCCCAACGAATTATGCTGCGAAAGAAGGATGGAGTCCCGACGATTTTGGTGGGTTAAGGAGCTCCATCGTTCAGCAAATATTTTCGCTGAAAAATGGGCTACCTCTATCTTTTATCGTAGCACGCGTCATTTTAATGTGGGCAATATTTTTGCAGTGGTCAAAGAAAGGGTTCATGTTAAGGCCGCGGGTCGCCTCTTTTTTTTTTTCAATTTTTTTGTTTGTTTCAAATATGTGGATACCAGGTCCTATCCCCTAGACCGTACCGAACTCATTATCGCTTCGTATGATCCTTCAAGGCCATCCTGGCTCTCCCGGGGCACTTCTGAGATTGCCTATCGTTGCTGACCCCGAGAGTGCGGTGACACCACGCAACCCCACCTCGGTGTGTCTCCACACCCAAACTGAACGAACAGATCTACCTGCTGCGGGACAACCGTCCCACAAATATGGGCTTTTTTACAGTAGCCCCGTGTTTATTTTTTAATCAAGGTTTTATTTAGACAGGGCTTATTGTGATTTTTGGCAATAAAAGGGTGTGTTTTTCTTTTTGTGGAAATCCTTAAAAGCATAAAAACCGCGCGCGTCAAGATGTAACCAGGTCCAGGACGGAATCTTGTATGAATAGTACACGCGACGTACGGGAGGCTTTCCCCCCCCCCCGCCTGCTATTAATGGTGAGATTTATCCGTAGAGAGCTGTGTGGCTGGCTCGAGATCAGGCGCTCTCCAAAAAACGATTTAAAAAAAAACAGACTGTGAGAAAGCACAAAACAAGAGCTTGGTTGAAAAAGACAAAAGACCCCCGAGATCACGGTTGTTTTGCCCACAAAAAGCCAAAAACAGCGACCAAAAGCCACGAAAACCGAAGCACCGGGCCCCGGTATGTGGTTGGTGTGTGTGTGAAAACGTCCGTCGTCGGCCGGCAGAAATGGATGGCCGAATCGTTGTTTTTGGTGTGTGGGGTGGTTGTTGGGATTTGGGCTTTCTTGTCAGAACACGTTTTTTTTTTTTTTTTTTGAAGTGATACCCAAGCACCGTTCGAGAGACCTACCTACCTGCAGCTCCTATATAGAAACAAGCAGGTATTTACATAGGGGAGGGTTCGTTGGCTGGTGTGATGATGCAATACTTCGAAGTATATTTATATGAGTGTCGCATCCTGGTCACAAACTCAGAAGATGTATATACGAGTAGAAGATATTGTTTCGATGACACACGCACGGGACTGACCTCTCGTTCGCTTCTTCTGTACGTGGCCTGAAAAGTACGCCTAACAAAAATAGTGCGTGTTCTCCTGTTCCGCCGCGTCGTCGTCGTGCGCGGGACATGCTGTCGCCAAAAAAACACCTCCTTTTGGAAACCCGTGACTCGACTATTACGGGGGAGCATAGTTAATAGGACCTACTGTAGACGCAATATAACCTACTGTATACACCAAAAAACTATATGTTTCCCTATTTTTGCTATTTAACAATATTTGGTCCATAGTTAATAGGACCTACTCGTAGACACAATAGAACCTACTGTAGACACCAAAAACTCTATGGTTCCCTATTTTTGCTAACAATATTTTGTCCATAGTTAATAGGACCTACTGTACTGCAGGCACAATAGAACCTACTCTCGACACCAAAAACTACATATTTCCCTATTTTTGCTAACGATATTTGGTCCTGTTTACTATGGTCCCCCGTAATATCAACTTAAAAAGATCGGAGGAACTTCTGATGAAGGAAACACGCCTCGGCCCTAAAAGAAAACCAAGCTCCCTGCTCCGACCCGCGGCCTTGATACTGATTTATGCATCAAACACGCCTCGGCCCTAAAAGAAAACCAAGCTCCCTGCTCCGACCCGCGGACTTGATACTGATTTATGCATCAAACCACTCCCCATTTGGGGGAGTCAGCGGGGAAAGGTGTCGAAATAAGGAAGATTATTGCTGCGACTGTGAGTTGCCCGACTATAAGTCGCCGACTGTGATACTGCCCTGTACGTCACCGACTATGATACTGACTATACGTCACCGACTGAGTGAGGCGTGCTACGATAAGAGGTGCACCTGTTTTTTTTTCAGGGGCTCCTCACGATAGGAGCTCCGTACTTCACCCACATACGTACTGGTTTCGAGTCAACCCAAAGCATAACCCGATTAACAAGCCCATGGCATATTATAAAACTTCGTAGGTATACAAAACAATCATACTGCAAAACAAGAATGACACCCTGACGATTTTGGGTTAAGGAGCTCCGTCGTTCAGAAACAAAAAAAAAGTGCTATTACGGGGGACCATAGTTAATAGGACCTACTGCAGACACAATAGGACCTACTGTAGACACCAAACCCTGTATATTTCCCTATTTTTGACAAACAATATTTGGTCCATAGTTCATAGGACCTACTGTAGACACAATAGAACCTACTGTAGACACCAAAACCTATGAATTTCCCTATTTTTGCTAACAATAATTGGTCCTATTTACTATGGTCCCCCGTAAATACGTACCTCTGTCGTAGCAGGCGTCGACTATAAGTAGATATTACGAGTGTTCACTATGTACGGGGGACCAGACCATAGTAAATAAGACCAAACATTGTTAGTAAAAATAGTTAAATATATAGTTTTTGTGTGTACAGTGGGTCCTGTTAACTATGGCCCCCCGTTAATAGTTGGCCAGGTAATACGGAGTTACGTATTTGCGTGAGGTAATTTTGCGGAGTTTCTGCACCTTTTTTGTGTCTATCGTGTGGCGCGTTTTGCGGCTGGACGTTTTGTCTTATCTATTGATAACCGGACACCAATCTACGACAGAGGTGGCTGCTCGAGCTCTACATGATGGGAGGTCGTCTGTACTAGTACTTCATTCAACCCACAAACTTGGTTTTTGGGCAAAAAACTAAAAGTGCAACCCAATTAAAACCCCATGACCTAGGCATACAAAAAATAAAAATGCAAAAAAAGAAGAATGATGACCTTCCGAAGATTTTGGGTTTAACCCTTTTACTACCGCAAAAAAGTATCCCACACTATTTCCAAGTAGTTTTGTCCCCAAAACCGTCTCCGGCTCTAAAGGGGTTTTGCCCCCTTCATTCAGAAACAAAAAACGCCAAAATGTGCAACCTTTATAGTAGCACGCGTCAACGACTAATATAGCACAGCCCTTTCGGACGAATATCAGAGCCGATTTCCGCCCCGAAAAAACAAGGGGGGGGTGGGGGGGGGGGCAAAACACAGCGAAAATGGCGGGTTTTGGAGGGTCTCGTCGAGGCTTTTTCGAGAGATAGACGCGTCGCGCTCGGATTTTGGTCTCTTTCTGCCGGTTCGTCGAGGAAAACAATCGGCCGTGAAATCCGTCTGGGGGTGTGTGTGTCTGTTTACGTACACCGTCGTACTCGTATGGTATTTGTTGTATTACGGGGGACCATACGGTAGTAAATAGGACCAAATATTGTTAGCAAAAACAGGGATATATAGATAGATGTTGGTGTCTACAGTAGGTTTTATTGTGTCTACAATAGGTCCTATTAACTATGGACCACATATTGTCAGCAAAAATAGGGAAATATGTAGGTTTTGGTGTCTACAGTAGTAGGTCCTGTTGTGTCTACAGTAGATCCTATTAACTATGGTCCCCCGTAATAGTACTACTGTCCGACGATGCCAAGTGTTTCAGTGCTGCGGGGACACACACTTAGCACCCTTCCGGTTTTTGGCCTGTCTTGCAGGTCTCGCGTTGTCACTCGCTTGTAGTTTCCTCCCTTTGTAGAAGTTTGTTGTATTATTGATATTTGCCGAAGCGGATGGAAAGCGTTCTGGCAGAGTGGGCGACTCTTCTCTTGACTCTTGACTCGTCCCCTAGTTTCCCTATACGCAAATGCCACCCAAGTGCTACCCCTTTTTGTTCTATTTCCAAATCCTGGAACCTAGGCCTTTGCTGGCTTCCAGGGCAATACCGTAACATGGTAAGGCTGGACTTTTTTTTGTTGATAATAACTTGTAACCCTTTATTTCCGTACTGCACTGCTGTCTTGTGTACAAGTATGTATCATACGGAAAACTGTATCTGACTCTAATTCCAAGTGTGTGTGTGTGTGTGTGTGTGTGTGTGTTTTTTTGGTCCCTGAAACGGGACTGCAGTTGTAAAGGGGTTTTATATATAAGGGCAATTAGTGGGTCGACTTGCTTCGCAACCCAGGGAAAATATTTAGCCGTCTGTCTATGATAGCCGTCAAAAATCCAGCCAAACATACTCGCCAGCCCTCCCCCAACTAGGACAAAACATCGGCCATTCGAAGCGGCCTATAACCCAGTGATACACTACTCGTACTGCTGCTGGGGTAGGAGATGTGGTGTCCGCAGCGCAGAGATAGCGCTACTAGATGTGTGCGACATGCGTATTAATAGTGCGCAAGCATGGTGATGACACTCTGCTGTCCGGAAGCGTAAGCACCGTTTGGTATTGAATGTGAACATGGAATGCCGAACGGTGCTTTTTTACCGTGTCCGGACAGAGCGGTACGTTTCTGGACGGTTGATAAAAAATACCTGGTCCTTTTTTTTTGTTTAATCCTCCGGCGGATGGGTATATAAATGACGCTTAACCCTTTTCACCACCGAAAAAAATATCCCGCACTATCATACGTAATTCCAAGTAGTTCTGTCCCCCGAAAAACTTTTTTCCGGCTCTGAAGGGGTTAATTACGAGGCTTTTTGACTACCGAAAACATGATTCCGCACTAATTCCAAGTACTGCAGTTTTGTCCCCAAAAATCCTTTTTTCCGGCTCTAAAGGGGCTAATTAAGCATTTTACTACCGAAAAAGTACTTTGTCCCCCGAAAACCTTTTTCTGGCTCTAAAGGGGTTAATTACGAGGCTTTTTGACTACCGAAAACATTATTCCGCACTAATTCCAAGTATTTTGTCCCCCAAGAAACCGTTTCCAGTTCTGAATGGAATATGCCACCCCGTACTTGTCGGTTTTTTGGGTCACTGCTGCTGTTACGGTTTTTACGAGGACAGAAGAGTAATCACAACCTTATCATGGTTGGTAAAAAGATGAGGCTACCTGGTGTTATAGTTGTTTGTTTGTTTTTTGTGTCCGTCGGAGTAGGTTTCTGATTAATGTTGTCCAATTTAATGTGCTTGGGGCCCCCCAACTTCTTTTTTTTTTTTTTGTGGTTGACCACGGGTAGATATTAAAAGTACTCTATTACGGGGGACCATAGTAAATAGGACCAAGTATTGTTAGCAAAAGTAGGGAAATATATAGTTTTTGGTGTCTACAGTAGGTTCTATTGTATCTACAGTAGGTCCTATTAACTATGGACCAACTGTTGTTAGCAATAATAGGGAAATATACAGTTTTTAGTGTCTACAGTAGGTCCTATTGTGTGTACAGTAGGTCCTATTAAATATGGTCCCCCGTAATACTGCTGTTGTAACGTTCCGTGGTCGCCTAAGTCGTACGAGTACCTGGTATATTGTGGTATTGTTTGATACTTCGTATATACTTTAGGATCGATGAGGCCACTCTGCTGCGATCAGCGGGAGGCTCTCACCGAGGGCTACTGCCCCCCCCCCGCATTTGATTCGCCGGTGATCAACGCGGCACCTCGTCGCAGAGAGTAGTTAGATACTCCCAGGTAAAGTACCCACTGCACTGCAAGGAGAAACTGGTCTCGTTGTCGGCATACCTCGCGCAACACACCGATGGGCGGGCGGGCGGGCGGGGATGGCCTGATTTTCCCTAACCGCTTCCTGCTTCGTTGTGCGGTTGTAGGATTGGTTGCGATGGAAGTGACATCATCTCTCTTTCTCTCTCTCTGTGCATCCACAGTGCTTTCTCCAACCCCGTGGATACACTTGTTGCGTCTTCATCTTTTGGTTTCAAGATTTACCGTTGTTGCAACATTCTGTCGGCGCTTTTTAACTCTCTTTGTATAGTTTTGGGAATCAATGAGATCCCACCCACCCGTACTTGTTGTTCCCTCTTGCCTGTCTCTCAGCGCCGTACGACGTACGTAGCTTAGTACTGTTTTGTTGTCCTTCCCGCGGGTTTGCCTCTCGTCCGTATCGCGCCCAGACTTCTACCTTGACCTCTGGTGGGCCCGACTTCGCCTGCCCTGTGGAAACGCTGCATACGATGTTGTTGCGAACTGCTCGGACAGCGGCAGGGCGTCCCGCCTCTACGAACGCGTCCAGTCATGCAATCACTGCTGCTGTGTACGATTCGTTATACTCAGTATCATATATACGAGTATCATTAAGAGTACAGGGCGCATGCTACGATAGAGGTACTGTAGTAGCACTTTTTGGTCCAATTTTTTTTTTCTGAACGACGGGGCTCCTTATAAACCCCTTTAGAGCCGGAAACGGTTTTTGGGGACAAAACTGCTTGGAAATAGTGTGGGATACTTTTTTGGGGTAGTAAAAGGGTTAACTCTCTAGAGCCGGAAACGGTTTTTGGGTACAAAACTACTTGGAAATAGTGTGGGACACTTTTTTGCGGTAGTAAAAGGGTTAAGGAGTATGCTTCGTCGTGACCCATGCTACGATAGAGGTGGCACCATTACTATTCTGAGGCTCTTCACTTTAGGAGCTCCATATAACACCCGAAAACTGTTTTTGAGTAAACCGGAAGGGCAGCCCGATGAGCAAACCCATGGACTAGGCACTAAAATAAATGCTATTGCTGAACAAGATTGACATTCGGACGACTTTCGTTATTAACCCCTTTAGAGCCGGAAACGGTTTTTGGGGACAAAATGACTTGGAAATAGTGTCGGATGCTTTTTGGGGGTAGTAAAAGGGTTAAGGAGCCCCGTCATTCAGAAGCAAAACATGCCAAAAAGGGCAACCTCTATCGTAGCACGCGTCTCGTATACCTACAGCAGTAAGTAATGGGATCGTTCATCGGGATTCCCGTTCAGTTTTTCCCAAAAAGCCAGCTTCTGGGTGAGGTAAGAGAGCTCCTCAGTTGAGATAGAGCCTCAGAAAAAAAGTCTTGGAACGACATCCCTACCGCTCTTAAACCGTACCATGAGTGAAGCTCTTATCTAAGGCTCTCTTAAACCGGGGTACCCCCCCCCCGAGCGGTCGCTGATTGGATCACTTGGCGCGCCAAACGGGGGTGTCTCTGACCACTACCCGGCCTCTTTCAAATTGTTTTTAACTTTGAAGAATGGCTGCTCTTGTAATAGTAAAACAAAATCAATTATGTCACTCTTAGTTTGAGACGGGGAGTGTTTATAAAAATATTAGGTAGATTTTGTGTAATCAGATTGAAATACATGGCTAGTGTTGGTGTAAAAGGACACTCCCTCTAGCTTAAAATCATGTATATACTTTAACAACCAATAAATACATCCACAAGCGTTTGACGTGTCCGAAATATCCCCCGTCAGGGCTGTTTACGGCTTGGCGCAGCTTCGACAAAATGGTGCAAGTATACTTGACTTTAAACCCTAACCCTAATCTAACCTTTACCCTTAACGCCTACCCGAAACCTAAACGAAACCCTAACCTCGACTGCCTACGAACACTCAAGGGATGAAGATGTGCTGAGGATTTTTAAGCATGGACTATCAATCATCAGTCGAAGCTGGACCAAGTCGAAGACACTGTTGGTCCTCGGTAACGTCATACGACGCAGAGTAAAGCCTGCGCGATGACGACGTTAGCCTTGACCACATCGCTGAATTATTATTTAGGATAAAATGTGGAACACGGGGAATAAAGTACAAGTGACTGAACAACGAAATACTGGAACCACCCTCCGCCGGGGAGGGGTCGGCTAACTTATCGGCCGCGCGAAACATCCCAGGCGGCGATCAATAACGCTACGCCAGATGCAGGAACCAGGAGGACTGATTGGCCAAAAGGAAAAAAAACGTGTTTTTTTTTATTAAATAAAAACTAACAAGAACGTAACACATAAAAAAATAAAATATAACAAGAACGGAACAAAAAACTAAAACATCAACACAAAAAACAAAAAAAAAACGCAAGATCAAAAACTAAAAAAATCTAGAGAACAAATAAGCTAAAAAAATATATATATTTTTTCAAAAAATGAAGAAAAGAAAACGTCCCATCCCCGTTCCCAGCCCCCTCAGTCGCGCGCACGCCCCTTCCGTTAATATCGTACCGTGCCGTAACGGTCGACGGTGAGCCCGGGGCACCCCTCCACTGCTCCGTGAAAGAGCCGGTAACAGTCAGTTTTTTCGTCCTTCAGCCTCCGTATCAGCTCCTCTCTGGAGGTGAGGGCCGCCTGTTGTTTGGATGCGGCAAAGGGTACGATGGCATTATGAGAGTCGGGCGGTGCAGGTAAATAATTCGTTCGTAGGAAGGGAGCGTGGGAGTGTAATCCTTGTTATGCATTGCCGTAGTCGTATGACCATAGACCCTCCCATCCTTACAATGCCGGGACAATGCCGGGACAGAGCATGTCCGGTTTTCACGAGGGGGGAGGGCGGGGGGGACAGATACCTACCTCGGATTACAATACCAGTAATTACTCGAACAGGGTAATACACATCCCTGTTATAAACCCGAACTCGAACTCGAACCCCGACCGCCTGGGAAATTTCTCGGAAATTTCTCGGAAACTTAGAGGTAGTGAGGAGTTAGTGTGGACTATCAACCGTTTAGTCGAATGTGGGCCAAGTCGTAACCACTATTCGCATACGATATATCATGTACTGCAATGTTTAAGCCAGCTGTTGAA
>JAYJME010004498.1:0-10891 GCA_036873775.1 Costaria costata
ACCTTTCGAGGCTTGATATCTGCCGCCTTCACGATGTAGTTGTAGGCAGCTTTTACCAGGTCCGCCAAGGGACCGAGCGCGTCGCCGTACAGCTTGAGGAACAGGCTGGCCCCCTGGAAGCGTGGGTCGACGACGAACGTGGCCAGCTTCAGCATCACGTCCTTCGCGTCGCAGCGGGTGTAAGGGCTGAACTCGGTCTCCAGCCTGTGAACCAGCTTGCAGTCATACGACACGATCAGCGCTTCCTCGTCTCCTTCCTGGGGTTAAGGATTGCGGTCAGTCATGGTATGGGCCGTGACGCGGGGGGAGGGCACGGGGCGGGGGGAGGCGGCGAATTGTTGGGTGTTTCCATAAAAGGATAACCTCGAAAGTGGGAGATTATGATCTGCTGTGGAGATTGGTTTACGTGATGTGGCGAGCCCCGTCTGCTGCGTAGGGACTTGTGGCGACGGGACAGAAAGCGGTGCAGTGTTTGGCGTAGCGTTGAAATCGAGCAAAGTGGATAATGCTAAACGTCGAGTGGAGAGATGCACGACGTCAGTGCTAACACGCTCCAGTCCATCATGGACGTATGCACCTTTCATCTACCATCAACACTAACTCTGCAGATAAATGCTCCGTGGCAAGGGCAGGCTTGCCGTGGTTCGTATCTCGTGCGCAACAACTTCCAAGAGCTGCTTCTACAGGCGCTACCTATCAGTTTTCAGCGCTTGAAAGCGCAAATATATACATACCAGCATATATACATCGAGTTCTATGATACCACCGTTTGCCTGTCACCACGAACACATTTTAACGACCGCGACACATTTTACCACCGATCACCTCCATATTCTGCACCGAAGATCCAACCAGGTTCCTCGCACTCTTCCAGCTGTCCCTGACGAGCATGAGCGTGCACACGGCGGAAAGGAGCGTGGCAAGCACGGGCGGCGGCCGGTCGTAGTTGCGGACCATGAACCAGTCGGCTCCGGTGATAGTCTTGAGCCGTTTGACCGTGTCGAGGAACAGCTCCCTCGTCTTTCCGGCATCATCGGCGTAGAACTGCTCCACCTCAGCCTCCAGCTTGTCTCGGTTTTCCTGAGAAGTTATTGTCCAGCCAGTCAGTAAAACAAAAAGCAGTTTTTTGTTGGTTGGTTGGCGGCTGTAACAAACATCGCCTGCACGCAAATATGATTATTTGCCACACAATTGGTCGAACTCACGGCTGGCGTATTTCTAACAATTTTTTAAAATATGCGATCGGAAATTTTCTTCGCGCATACTTTTTTTTCCATTTTACACGTTTTGAGTTGATTGAGCGCGCTGACTGGCATGTACGGTGGTCGCACCGGAGTTTTCACTAAGCTGTTTCGCGAAGCATCATGCGATGATGCAAAAGGAATGCAGCCAGGGATACTGTTATCCCACGAGCGAGATGGAATGAAGGTTGCCAAGGATACGGTCGGAGGAGGATAGACAGAGGTTGCAGATGGTGGTTTACGCAAGTTGTTTCGTGTTACAGACAGGTGGATGATAATAAAAATCGCTTAATTTAAGACAGATACAAGCGACAAACCAACAGAGGCGCTACGACAAATTAACGACAGCGTTACTACTGTAGTTCCTGGGATAGGTCTACCTCTTGATATTACCGTAGTTCCTGCTACAAATACAAAAAATATCTTGATCTTCGTAGATACTGGAATATTTTAACTGTCGCGAGACCTGCAGCGGGCAGCGGTCGTACCGGCTAGTCGCATCATCTTACCACGAGCGCCGCGAGCTTGCGCTCCAAGTTGTCCCCTTGTTCCACCTTCTCCAGGTGCTGATGTTGACACACGCGCTCTAGAACCTGCGTGGACTGAAGCTTGGACACCGCCGCGTCGTGCGGTGGTATGGCCTCGGCAATCTGCGAGTGTTCATGTTCAAATCGAAAAAAAAACTGGTCGTGAGGCTCGAGGTAGAGAGGCCTGGGGCTAGGATGTACCACTCTGCGCGGAAGTATAAGAAGCGTTGGGGGATACGTATGAAGACCAAACGCTCCTTACATCTCCTCCCAGGGTGGCATGAAGACACGAAAAGGGGGGGAATCCCGAACATTCACGGTTGTGTGCAGCCTCCATACACCCGAAGGTGGGGAAACGCGGAGTCCCCGCAAACAATCGCCTTCCAATCCTAATCGGCTGGGTCGAGCGCACGATGCATGCCTCGGTAATGGTTGGCAAAACCGTCGTGACATAAAAAAAACAAAACATGGAAGCACATGGGCCACGTGGCACTAGCTCCACCGATCGTTGCCAGTAAACGTTGCCCATTCCGTTTTCCTCTGGAACCGTCGCACGATCCCCCCTACGGCTGTCATGCCTTCCTCCAATCAACTTTCGAGCGGTCAAAGTATTGAAAAAGTGCTCGGACACCCAACCCCCCCCCCTGCTTCAACAACGCCGACCCTTCTTGACTGTTTTTCTCGAACACGAAACGTTTCGCTGATCGCGCGTTCTATTCTCTCTCCCGCGTCTCCTCCTCGTGGCTCCCTACTTGATCGCACCTGTCTTTTCGCATCCTCGATGCTGTCCGAGGCGCACAGCTCCCCCGCCTCGGCCGCGATGCGACGAACGCAGGCCACAACCCTCGGGTTGTTCGGATCGACACCGTGCGGTAGGTGAGGCAGCTTCTTCGCGACCTGGACAAGAACGAGGCGCGACCGATCGGAAAAGGTGGCGACCGCTCGCTCATGGTCCCGCTAGCTACCGTACCGCTAGCGTTGGTTACCATCGTAACCAGAACCATAGTCTATATGCTTAGAGAAAAAAAGAGGAATATACATGGTGAGCTCTGATTATTTGATTTATTGCCGCACGCGACCGCGTGGGTGCCACTAGCGTGGTTGATGTTCGGAGAAATCGACGCGTGGTTGATGTTCGGAGAAATCGACCATTCACCCAACAATTCCTAATTTTACTCCAGCTACCCAGTTTGAGACGTCCTGAAACGGAAGCTTCTTTCACTTAGGTCGTGCCGCAAAATGGCTAAAACACATATCATGCAAAAAACTCAGACTAGTTTGAGAGGGGAGCACAGCGAAAACAAGTAGTGCCTAGATACTATACCTAACATTGCCGAAAACACCCCCCCCAAGATGTGGTAAAGCTCGGATGGTGTGTATCGAATCATGTGACGCCGTATATATATATATATATATATATATATATGTAGCGGGAACGCGCGCAACTTATCGTCACCACGCGAGAAGCGAAAAGCACCGCACCTCAAGAAAATTCACCCGCAAGGCGTGATTAAGGTACACTGACTGTGACACTAAACAGGCCGACGGGGCACAGGGAGGGAAATGGCGTGAGTTCAGTAGTAGAAGCAAGTTACCCTGTCTTCCTCTCCATAACGGACACGACGAGGCAAAGGTACGACGATACAGGAGACACACACACACAATGGATGCCCATTACCGAGGGCCATAGTACTGAGAACCCTCGATGGATAAAAAACAAAATACGTACAGTATACGCCCTTATTTCCAGGATTGTTCACGGGCCGGGTCAGACCTTGCGGGTCGGGTCAGGTCAGGGTGACCCCGACCCGACCCGATCCGTAAACATTCCTAAAACCTTCTGACCCGACCCGACCCGACCCGACCTGGCCAGGCCCGACCCATGAGACCTCGAAAACCTCCTGACCCGACCCGCGGGGAGGGTTATTACCCGCCCGCGAAGAGCCCTGCTTATGTTTACGCAACCACATCAGGTTCTGATTACTATCCCCCTTAAATAGCGGACAGTGCTAAAAAGCATCTGTCCTCACCAGCATGGCGTAGACTCCGTCGTACTGGCTGTCGTCCTTCTCAAACATTTCGTAGAACTGCTGCGTCGCGTGGGGGTATACCGGCGGGGATATCCACTTCTCGGCGTTTCACCGTACCGGGGATTGGGGATCATCGTGTTTTTTTTGCGCGTGGGGGAGTCGGAACGATCGCAAGAAAGAGGCCACGCGAGGGTCGGGGGAGGGGGGCGACTCCATGGTCGACACGAGGCAGTTGTTTTACCCAAAGTTCGATTTTTACCTGCTCCTTCAACGCCTCCGCCCATTTCTTTTCAAGCACTGCCAACGCCTCCGTCTGTTTCGCGTCAGGCACTGGGTGATCCGGGTCCTGCTTTTTCTTCTCGATGCTGATAGCTTGCTGGTAAAGAGAGTCCGCCTGTGAGTATGCTCTCTGCAGGCGTGTCATGTGGAACGAGCAGGGCATGCAAAGTTGGTGTAAGGGCCCAAAACATCCGTTCGTTGATGCGTCATTTTGCGATTGCTTTTTTCCAGTTGGGTGGTCGATGATGTATTAGTATATATCGCCCTATTGCTAAGTTTTCGTATGTGTATGAAAGCACCCAAACCCTCGCATTCCGCATGTGTGTTTCGTGCAAGCTCCTCTATAGGCTGCAGAGAAAAAAACTTGAAACCAGATCCACGCGAAATAGGCCCCCATCCCGTCCGGCTCGTCTGTGACAGGGTCCCAAGCAAGCATACACAAATGCCCATACACAAAACAGTTACGCGCCTACCCCCGCCACAAGATATCCCACTCCCAATGCTGCATAGCTGGCACCTGCTGCATGAACATGTCTGCCTCGCTGACCAACACGTCCTGCACTCTAGGGTCTTGGAGCCTCTCCCAAGTTTGAATGGCACGATCGTAGAGAATGCGGGCCTCGTCGTACTGACGCTGTGGGGGCACGAGAACAACAGCGGGTCAAAACACGCAAGAGGAAGTAGGCTCAACGGATCCAAGCACATATCGTCAACGGCAAGAGCCCCGCGGGAGATACCCAGCTAACTTACGCAACAACAACTGACACATGGGCTACCCGCGAAGGCCATGGCGTTCAGCCTTCCACCGGTCGAAAAACAGTCACGAACACGAGATATACTCTGAAAACATGCAAAAGTCTACTTTTCGACGACGTGGGTAATATCCTCAACAATGAAAAAGCCCAGACAATTTGGTGTCTGCAAACCACACCTGTTCGTGCAAGAACTTGCCGAGGCTGTAGCGCGACTGGGCAATATCTGAGGCCGGCCTCTTCCTCTCCTGACGCTGCTCCAATGACTTCCTGAGAAGGTTCTCTGCCTCGCCGCCCTGTAGTTGTTCGAGCACATGTTTGCGCCGGTCCTTCAGCGCATCGCTCATCCCTTGCCCTGTACTCTGAGAGAACTCGAACGAGCGCTTGTCCGCACCAAGAAGAAGCGCCAGAGCGACAACAACGTCGACGCCCTCGGTAAACGTCGTGTCCAACGAACCCTGGTCGTCCCTCATCGACTCGGCAACACGATGCCATACCTCAGAAAGGTGTTGCACACGCTTCAGCCAAGCCCGCGTATAGTCGTCGTTTAGCGGGAAACCAGCCATAAGCACTGCTGGTGTGACAAAACCGTCTTCGCCTACGGTAGACTTCACTAGGATTTCGATCTTTTGCTGGAGACCGTCGGGTTCTCCGCCATCCTTCGTCTCAGGTGTCTGCGACTCCGATGGGGTTGCTACCCCGCCCATACGGCAGCAACAGCAGAAGTCGGACATGCCTTGCAAACACCGGGCACACCTGGCCCAACAATAACTTGGCGACGGGGTGGACCGCGTCGCCTCGACAGGGTGCAAGGCCAAGGCCAGGTACACCTCCCACCCGACCCCTCTCGTCTCAAGTCCTTCGATCCAGGCGGATGGGAACTGCGAGAGTGCCTGTGACCATTCGCTTTCAGGTGCGAGTCTGAGAGTCTCTCTCCATGTGTGTAACGTGCCTTGTTTTGCCTCCACGCACTCGATGAACTCGTCCAGTGGCCTTTCGGACGCCTCCGTTATGCTCTTCGTTCCGCCAGAAGCAAAGAACTGCTGTTGGACAACGGCTAACGTCCACGCGCCACTCGCATCAAGAGTAGTCTTGTCCGCAGCACCAGAAGGGAGAGATGTGGGACGCAGTGCGGTGTCAAAAGACTGACTCGAAGGAATTACCGCCAATCTAATCCACAGGCCGGTGCGGACCATCATCTCCGTCCAATCTTTCACCATCGGTATGCGTCGAAGCCATATCAGACGGGGCCAATCGTTTACCAGTGGCGTGCGATGAAGCCATGTAACACGGGGACCCTCTCCAGGGTAGTTGTCGTCCAAAAACACTGAGGAGAGGTGGCCATTAACCGGGCCTTGTTTGTACCCGCCATTGGGAAACAACAACGCGCACAGACGTGATGCATCGTGTGGTGGTCCCCTCCCGTCCCTGTCGTAAACAGAGATTATGGAATTTGCCCTCCACTGCAAGTGGTTGTGGAAGAAGCGCAGGATGAACGTCTGCCGCAGACGCAAATACAGCCCATACACGGCGAGGGCGCCGGTCAAAACAGCCGCCCCTCCTTCCTTGTAATCTTCCACCGCGAATTGGACGAAGCCATAAGCCACGAGCAGGGTCAGGGAAGTTCCGGCCAATGCACCATATCTGTTGGAGTACTTGCGCACCTCGTCCGCGGTTCGCCAGCGTTTGTCGATGACGTCGTGGTATAGATACACGTTAAGAGGTACACCCACGGCCAAATACGCGAACAGAACCACCCAACCATTGTTGGCCGTGTCCTCGTCCAACATTTGACCGGCAGAAATTCACCGTCCCTACCGGCAGCATCATGGCAGGACGTATGATTGAATTAGCTGGAGGGAATCGTGCAGTGTCAGATGTGCTCGGAGTACAGCTGTGAGGTACCAGGTGTTGCAAAGTCATACGCGAAAGAACCCGTACAGGTGGTAGGCTTGTCTATCCTGGGGATAGTTGGGTACGTGATGTAGCTGCCAATACGGCCAACGTCCGACGTTCCACGTGGACTCGTCTTCACTCATCGATATAATCCCAACACGATTCCTCTCAACCATGATCATGGTCATGTTGTTTACCGCGCCTATTAATAGCTGCATAATACTGTCACACCCCAGAGCATGAATCACGTAGAAAACATCCGCGACTGCATTCCTGGAAACAGGCGAGTGGGAGGTTTGCGAAAGAACGCAAACCATTGGTGGCACAGGGCACCTTGTGGTAAAATGTGGTCGATCATGGTCGACCATACCGAGTACCACTTGACCAGACCTGCTGCGCGTGATTCTGGTTTGACGACCAGTTCCAGCACACCCGTATCGGTACTCTTGTTGCCTTTTTCAAGACGATGGCATTGAGGAACAATGGTGATGACGGCTCCAAGAACAGTACAGGTTGCAATGATCAAATATGCCCCCCCCCCCCTCCCCGCGCCAGTTTTGCACCCGGTAGTGACTTGCTCTGCAAACGGTAAGGGCTGTATTTTGCGAGCAGTGTTGCCAGTGTTTCGCTGGGGTATAACAGCGCTGCTGAAAGAGCGGATGCGGAATGATGAAAAAACACCGAACAAATCGTGTGCGTTGTATAGCATGTGGCGTAAAGCGGAGTACCATTTCAACACAGCGATCTCAATCGTATCACAACGCATAGACTCGAAGTATATTCCGCTACGTGAACTATTGCCATGCAAAGTTCGTCACAACCGTAAACAACCTATACGATACTTGGCTATACACAACAGTAAGTGCAACAGGTTTTGTTTCCTCGACCACCCCTCCGCTGTTACGGTTGTAATTCCCTTCGGTCCGTCTTCGTTTTCCCCGACATACTTGTGTACGCAAACCAGACATCGGTTTGGTGGCTTTCTTGAAAACACAAGCCAAAATATTCAAACAGCCCAGCCTCCCCATCAACACCTGCGTAGGAGCTTGCCACGAGCTTCCCGAAGCAAGCACGCACCCCCTCCATCCACGGGAACAGCAATGGTGCTGAAGACAGATCCAAACAACCAAAGGGCAAGCAGCACCACGCGCAGGCTGCCCTTGCGGAACCCAGACGCAAGACCGTCGCCATTGACAACCCCTCGTTCAACCGCAACCAAGCGTCAAACAAGAAGATCGGACGATGATCTACCGTATGTCACGATGTATATCACCAGGGACGTTGTACTCTACAAACCCGGAGTATACCACACCCGGTCATAAGTGTTTCAGAGCCCAAAACGACCATATCACGCGGGTACGTTGTATCAGTATAGCAACACCTCCAGCAGGATCATGCCTCATAATCAGTACGATACGATACCCCAAGATATCACATGGGTGATACCCTGAACCGTGACGTGAGCACATACGCAGCACCCACAGGTGTGCGAACGTACCACAGCATATGGAAACCAGCAACATGGAGGTGAAGGAGATGCAAAGCCCTTGTGAAAGCGCGGCCCACCGCAGCGGACAAAACGCTTCTGAGGTTCAGACATCGTCTGCAACGCATCGCCCCCTCACGTGGTTTTTGCGCACAACCATACCACCGCCTCCTGCTGCTGCAACAGGTCCTACAGCACATCCCACAACCACAACCAGCCACAGCGTCTACAACCAAGGCTCCCACAGCAGCATCAGAAGATATGCCAGACACGGGATCTGCTGCTGAGGCTCGCCCAACATTACCCGAAGATGTGCTAGCTACCGAGGTCCTGGTGTGCGACAAGTGCGAGAACAAACCCTGGACACCCCTTGCCGCCTGCCTGGAGCGTGGCAGCGAAACTTCCACCCACTGCTCCCACACCCCCTTAATATCACAACCTGCCGCCTTCCTGGAGGGTGGCAGCAAAACCGCCTACCACCCATTGTTTTCACCCCCCTAGTCTCACCCCCCCCCACCTGCTTGGAGTGTGGCAGCAAACCCCCTTTGCAACGACTGTTGAGCAATCCCCCGTTACGGGTGATGCCGTATTTTCTGAGCTCCTTGCATACACGAGGAGCTCAATATCTCACCGGAAACATGCCTCCGAAGAAATTATTTTCGCCCAACCCGACCAAGGTTCTATGCGCTAGCCCTAAAACAAAAAACCTACTCGTAAAGTGATCATACAAACCAGCAGTTACTCACTCGAGGTCAACTGGTCAGACAACGTTGAGCCAAAACGTGCCCCCCCTAGCGCGAAATTGCTCCCTTATCACACCCCTTTTACCCCAGGCACTACAGTAGAGTAATACCACCCTGGTGATACTTTTTTTAATATAATCCCAAACAACCACCCACTTACGGTGGGGAATTCTCCAGTTCGCCGGTGCTGGGGATCAACGACCGTTGCACCCTTTGCTTCAGGGTATTCCTCGGAACGTTTCACTTTCAATTTCTGATATTTTGTCTTTAAATCATCACTTTTACTTTCCAGCTCAGCTTGTCGGGGGTGTTTACCCTCGGCGACCTTCTGGACAAGCCGTGGTCACAGGTGCCTTCCCTTCTCCCCCCCAGTACGGTACGAGCCTTCATTTTTACCGCACACTGGGTTCAGTATTCCCACTGCTCGTCGATTTTCATCGAATGTTTGCTAACTCACGCTCTCGCGCTTTCCGCTAATCATTGTTTATGCAAAAACACGTCCCAACGAGTATGCGCACTCGGTGATAATTGAACCCACGAAATTGTTTTTAGTAGGCACGAGGACAACCTACCAAGCCACAGGGAACGCCTACAGGACACCTGCGCGTTCTTGCTTAATTGATTAGACGTGTCCGCGGAGACATGACAGCAGGTTGCGTTGCGTTATAGAGAAAACTCGCGAAAGGAGGGAGAACAGGGACAGGGAGTTGCTGTTGTGAGACTGGTCCGACGAGAGATGAACAAATAATAGGCCAACCATGAACCGTTGGAGACAGGTCAAGAGGATACTATGGCGGTGAGGTTGCTGCTGGTTTAGGGGTACCATACTGACGTCCGATGTAAGAGCAAAGGTCGGGTGAATGGTACCTGGTTCTACGGATTGCGGCGGGATTATCGCAGAAGCGGATCATTTCTTAAGCTATAATATGGATGGTAGAAACGAGCCATGGCGCATATACGTTCATCTTCCTCGGGGGTTTCTTCTGTAGATGTTTTTGTATCGAACCCGGTGCAGTACGTTCCCGTCGAGGGGAGCCTGGGTACGGAGGGTGGTGGCCTACTGTAGTCGCCCGGGACGTTACTCAAACTATCGACAAACCTACAAGCACACAGTAGCGGGGTGTTCGGGGGATGTTCGGGACGCAGTTGATGCTATGGGAGGGGAGAGGGTCAGGACGCGGTACGGAGGGGCGCAAGTCCTCCAAGAGCCTGTTGGGCGACACCGCTGAAAATGAACCGCTGGAGGAGCAACGACTCCGCTGAGCCCGTGGCGGAGAACAACAAAACGTCACCGTCACTCGTAAGTAGTGGAGTTAAGGTGTGGGAGTGGCGTGTCGATACTCTATTAGGATGTCACGGGCCCGTTCGCGGGAGTCTCAGGGCAGCTAGACCATCTCAAACAAATACTAGCGACACCCTACTAAATAGCGTAGTCGTGAATATCGAGGACTCTCACGCCTGACAGTGCTCGCTCCACGGCGTTACACCCGTACACCTACAAATGTTATCGGCAAGGGGTCTCACCTGGTGATAAACGGTTGCACGAATGTAGGCACGAAGGGGCCCTCAACAAGACGGAACCTAGCTCGACCCCTGCTGCACCTTGATCGTTATGACCTGGTGCCACTCTGCTGCTGTTGCTGCCTCTGGTATAAGCTGCTGTTATGCGCAGCCGTGCGCTCAATCCAAGCAGACCCAATGAGGATGTTGTCCCTGAGAATCAGCGGACCGGCAACGTGGCCAAAAGTGTCCGAGCCGATGATGGCGCTGTTCTGATCGCATCGGCTGTTGCGCACATTGCGCATATCGACAAAATTGCCCTCGACAGTCAGGCCACCCGTCCCCACGCGCCCCCACGAAAAGGCGTCCGAGTGGCGGTTAAGCCGGCCCAAGGCGGCCCGGTAACGGTTGTTGCGGAACGTGCCGCCATACATACC
>JAYJME010004499.1:0-10891 GCA_036873775.1 Costaria costata
TTCGAACTAGGTCGCTGAAAAATCGATCGGACCATAATCTGAAGCTCAAAAATCGAACCGCATAGGAAACGGCCTTAGTCCGTTTTGGGTTCGGGTTCGGGTTCGGGTTCGGGCTCGGGTTAGGGGTTGCGTTGGGCCTACGCCCCTACCTTGATCCCACCAGCAGGGGCTGCTTCCTATCCCGTCTGGTCCCGTTTGTGGTGAACAGCCTAGCACCCTAAAAATCCCTTCGACCAGATTGTAAGGGGAGCCCGTTTGCTGTTCTGTTTTCCGTTTTTTCTTTTCTTCCACTCACTCCGGAATTTATTGGAGCCTATATGCTTTGTAACCACAGACTATTGCTTTAGCAACAACAAAAACTGCCCTCCATCGCTGTGCTCGTCATGCCCCACATGTGAAGAAACGCCGCATATGACCCGGAGTTCGGGGTAATTATGACCAAACATTGTGCACTCGACCCTAGACTCAGACCGTCTTGAGCCAGGATAGACCCTTGCCTGAATCTTACGTAATATAGAAGTACTTTTGAAATTCAAGCATTCCTCAGAACGTTCGAGCCGTCAGTTGTTGTGTGTTGTGGTTGTTGCTCTCACAATGCCTTACCTAGCCTTCTTCGCAATAAGTAGCAGTTGATTCAAAGCTTTCCTCAAAATGTTCGATTCGTCGGTTGTTGTTGTGGTTGCTATTAATAGTATGTTTCGCACAGCAGTACAACAGTAGTATGATACACCTGGTACCTGGTACCTGATTGCCACGATATGGGCCGTGGCTGTCCCGCCACCAACAAGAAAACCCCACCCAATACATATATTATGAAGGCACCGAAGGCAGCTCAAATTTCAAGCGGGGCACGGCCTGGCACGGCAGAACATATAATATTACCCCCCACACACGCTCGGGCTTTCCCACCCGCCCCGCCCCCACCCCCACAACAAAATTTGAGCACTGAGCTCCGGCTGCGCATCTCCGATCCCAGCAGCCCTACTGCTATTACTACTTCCCCTTCTACTACCACTACTACTACTGGCTCAATACAACCACCCGCGGCTTATACCGTGTCAGTTGAAGCGAAGTTTCCAACTATGGTCACGCTGGCGGTGATGTTCACTCTCCTCCTGGCGGTTCTACCAACAGGCGCTGGCCAGGACACGTGCGCAGTGCTCGGTAAGCAAGCAGCGATGGCGCATGATGAATCTATTACCAAACGATTGCCTGTGGATTGGATTCCACCCACAACACAGCACTGCTGCAGCAGTATAGTCGCGAGCCTTATCGCCCGCGACAACTATCACCATGGTGGTGGTAGCGTTTATTATGCGCGCTAAGGAAGGGGTAACACCTCCTACAAGGTATAACTCTTCTGAGGCTCCTCGTGTTAGGGCCTGCATGCCTCACCCCAGCAACCGACTTTTGCGAATTATATATACGAAGAATGTACATATATCTTTACAGCAGTAGCTACTTACCGTAACTCCTGATACACAATCCCGTTGGCTATACGATACGTGCTTTTATGATACAACGTTACTGTAGTACGTACGGGTGCAGCTATTTTTGTCCGGGGCTCTTCACTTGAGGAGCTCCAGATGTTACCCCAAACGCCGAATTCGCGACTAACTGTGCACTTCTTGATCCGATCCAAAATCCCGTGCCCTACGTACTGCTGTAGGTACTGTATAGCTAGAACGGATGCTGTTCTTGGGACGTACCAACGATATTCGGCACTATAATACTGCAGTACAGCAGTAACCTGCAGTAACTGCTGTTGCACTGTAGTCCTTCGGTTTGACGACTCGTTTATCAGGTCTTTCCCCTACAAATGCACTACTGCTGTAGTGGTTCTTCGGATTGACGACTCGTGCAACACCCTGTCAGTCTTAAACAGTTTGACCAAATCATGATTTGCATGCGTCAGAGTGGTATTGAAAATATTTTATTATTATTATTATGCTTGCCATCTGACAATGTGCAGCATGATCTTCAAAGTTGATCACTCGAAACATCCCCGGAAGAAGAAAACACAAGGAAAGAAAAGGAAACCCACGCACTAAGTCTACCTCCTTCTTCGCCAACTTTCAGCTTGAGCTTTGTCTACTCCATTGTTGTCCATTCAAATATTCACATCGGATCCACATACTACTGTTGTACCTGTGCGTATATATATATTTATATATATTTATTGGGCAGCTCCAATGGCTGAGGAGCCCCTTCAGTGAGAAACATAATGGCTGGGGCTGAAAAAAGGAACCCCTACCGTATCATACGAGTAAGAAGACTCAGTGACCACGATGTTAAAAGCTTATACTCTGATGCTGCACATTGTCTGCTGACTAAAAACAGCACGGTAAGAATGAAGGAGTGCATTGCTTGACACACCCACCCCTATTTTACGAATATCGTCTCCTTGTCTCAAGACTCACTAAATAAGCACCACGAGTACCGAACAAAACTGCTGCTTGCTGTGTGTCTATCTCACATTCCACGTTATTTTTTCCGTATTCCAAGCAGATCGTTGGTACGGGTACAGGTTTGGACTGCACATATACACCAGGTACTGCAGTACAATATTCACCATTCAGCTCTACTCGTGTCGTAGACTGTGATGCCTCGGAGCATGGTATGACATAATGCAAGCCGTATCCGATACTGTCAGTTGGCAATTATCGCATTCCCGGCAAAGTCCCGCGGGTAAACGGGTAAATCTTTCCTACAATAGTACTTTCTCTCCAGAGTACCAGGTACAGCAGCAGTGCTGTATACCGCGTGTTGCTACTTCTTCTGCTGTCTGTGCGGTGTGATGTTGACGGGCCAGCTCATTCCGGCAGTAAACGAGTTAAGTATAGTCGTCGCGTGCTACGATAGAGGTTGCCTTTTTAGGCGTTTGTGTTTCTGAATGACGGGGCTCCTTAACCCAAATCATCGGGGCGTCATTCTTGTTTTGCTATTTGATTCATTACAGTAGTATGCCTATTACGGGGGACCTTAGTCATTGGGACCTACTGTAGACACAAAAGGACCTACTGTAGACACCGAAACCTACGTAGTATTTCCCTATTTCTTGTAACAATATTTGTCCATAGGCAATAGGACTTACTGTTCGTAGACACAGTAGAATCTACTGCTGTAGACACTAAAACCTATGTATTTCCCTGTTTTTGCTAACAGTATTTGGTCCTATTTAGTATGATCCCCCGTAATAACAATATTTGGTCCTATGAACTGTGGTCCCCCGTGATAGGTGATGGGTTCGTTTATCGGGTTGCACTTTTCGTTTACTCCAAATCAGTTTGTGGTTGAAGTACATAACTCCTAAACTGAGGAGCCTCAGAAAATAACATAATGGAACAACACCTCTATCATAGCATGTGTCAGTGACCGCTGGTTTTATGGGATACAGCACCACTCGTACTCCATACCGCTGTTGTTGCATGCACTTACCCCTACGTATGCTGCTTCTTGCTCTGTTCCGACGATGACTTCCAGACGGCGACTGCTACAGGAGCGGCCTGGACTGCTGCGACCCAGTACACGACTGCGAAGAAGGATTCTGTCGCATCAGGCTGTTCTACCCTGCCCACGGCAAGTATTTCATCATGTATGTACGTGACAAACCGCAGATACACGCATTTTCAGTGACGTACACCTCCTCCCACTGTAGTGCAGAGGTAAACATGGAAACTTTGCCTCGTAATCGCAACAGACAGTGTGCGTTACAAGTCGTAGCCTTACAGCAGCACCGCTGACTACGAGAGAGAAAGAGAAACCGGGAACCAAAAAACATAAACAAAGGGGCACTGCCGGCACGACTACCGATTATGCGTCCCCTTTCTTTCTACGGCTCTGCGCGCTCTGTGTACTGTAATACCTTTACCAAAACCTCAATTTTCCAGTATTACGGGGGACCATAGTAAATAGGATCAATTGTTGTTGGCAAAAATAGGGAAATAGATAGGTTTTGGTCTCTACAGCAGTAGGTCCTATTAACTATGGTCCCAAGGTTGTTAGCAAAAATAGGGAAATAGATAATATATACCTGGTATATAGGTTTTGGTGTCTACAGTAGGTCCTATTGTGTCTACAGTAGGTCCTATTAACTATGGTCCCCCGCAATACTTGAAATTGCGAGTATGGGGTCATTTTTACAGGTGGAAATTGAGTGAAAGAGGTGCTTCCCTGCTGCGCCAGCGTTGTTGGTTTGACTGGTTATGTGAAAACGCACCCCTCCTTTTGCATGACAAGAGCGTTGCAGGACATACACAATTTGTGTCCCCTCGCCCGGGCGGAAGCTTCCTAGTCCTGGTCGAGGCTGCTGCCGCTGCTGCACCCCCTTCAGTGTCGACGCACCCATCACCCATCCCGCCCCAGGAGGATAACCTGGCGCAGCAAGGGACTGATCGCACGCCAACCCGCGCAGGAACTAACGGCGTGGGGAACAAAAATGACGCTATCTCACACCCTCATAATAACGCCGCGCGGCAGCTTCGGGAAAGTAATGTCGGCTGGGTATAGCGCAATGTGTGATTACACCCATCCCTCGTGCCGATCGTGAATGTGTATACTTCGTATATATACATACCTGGTATAATATATATATATAGTAAGCTGCCCCTAGGAACTCGCACAGCAGGATATTCGTAACCGTCGTCGACTTGTGTGCGTTGGAGCAAGGTATAAAGCAAACAGAAAACAATCTAACAGAGAAAACACATTTTTTTTTTTTTTTTCTTGCTGTACTTAGTATAGCGTTAATAACTAATTGCATTATTATTATCTTCGCAGTAAAGCGACAATATGCAGCATTAGCTTCACTTCAATCGCTCTCAACATTCCCAGTGACATAAAGAAGAAAAAACCAAGGGAAACCGAAGAAAAATGATAACCTACGCAGTAAATTGTAACTTTGGGGCGGATTCAATTAATTGATTATTGACTTGGACTAGTAGTGCGAATCAATTATTTCACACCTCGGACAGATCATGATCTAGATCATGATCTAGATCATCTAAACACTAACCTGCCGTTCTGGGATGCTGTGCAGGATCTGTACCGTACAAACTAACCCAGGAAACATGTGCTAGATCCTGCAGATTATACGGCTTCCACCCGGCAACATGAGCTAGATCATACAGATCAGGAAATAGATCTGCGCTGAAAGATCTAGATCATCAAGTGGGAATCGGTTATATCTAGATCATGATCTGCCCGAGGTATTAATTATTTCAACCTTTTGGGAGGCTATATAGAAATACGGAGTTCACCGGTCACCTCAGGCGTTTTTAAAAGGGGGTCCTATTTTGTTTTTGCATCGTCAAACTCAGAAAGAAACTCGCCTTCGCCTGTAACGAATCGTAACAGGTAAAGTTCCTCCTCCACAATCGGGGCTCGGAACTAAGACGCATAATTCAGCAGGTTGGAGGAGGCGTCATGATGAACGTATACAGGGACAGGGCGCCGTTCGGACAGGCGACGGAGGGGCAAGATCCCCGCGCACCGCAGGAGGCGTCGGCTGAGGGCCAGCGCGGGGGGGAACGCGAGAAATCAACCGCTTTCGTTGGTGCCCTTACGGTGCGTGATCCCCAATTTTCGACGATTTTGTTTTTGGGAAAACGGAAAGTGCCAGCAAGCTAAAACTGTGTAGGTGTGAAGAGATCATTGGCCTTCAGTGTCGTAGAGGTATCCACTGCTTTGTACTGTAGCCCTGATCTGGCGGAAGACAGCGGGTGGGGTACACCGTTGACGGCATATGGTTCCGCTACACACGAACGGGAAAAATGACCCCATCATATAGAGTACCGGCCCTCCATCAAATAATCCGGAATACCGACCCAGGCTATATTTCCAAGCGCGTGTTCCACATTTAACTTGAGTTTAACCGCTCGCGAGTGTCTTGTTTCCGATACATGCTACTAATAGTACGATAGAGGTGCACCTTTTTTTCTGAGGCTCCATGATTTGGGGGGCTCTGTACCTCATCCAAAACCTCCCAACTTTTGATAAATATTGTTAGCTTAACCAGATGAGCCATCCCGTGGCCTATATCATAGGTACACAACGAGTCATATTGCGAAACAGAAGAATGGAATCCCGACGATTTGGGGTTAAACCCCTTTAGAGCCGGAAACGGTTTTTGGGAACAAAACTACTTGTAAATAGTGCGGGATACTTTTTTGCGGTAGTAAAAGGGTTAAGGAGCTCCTTCGTTCAGAAAAAATATTACCGAAAAAGTGCTAGCTCTAAATATCGTAGCACGCGTCTTCCCCAGAAACCTCAGGAGGGAAGAAAATGTGTGTGAGTGTGTGAAGAGCGTAGTCTTTTTTTTTGCTTTTTGGTTCCAAATGGGTGCGAGTTTGGATAATCTTTTTGCTGGTTGATTTTGACGAGCGACGCGGGCGGCGGGGGCCATACATCGCCAGTGCAACAACATTCTATAAGGTTCCCGCTTGGGTTATACCCTGGTATGTCCTGCGCCGTGCGGCTCGGGTGGTCACGGAAGCTTTCGATATTGGGGCGTTAACATACGCATGAAGGTATATATTAAAAGTTCAGTTGTTTTTGGTTGGGTGTGCGGAAAAAGGTGGAGAAATGCAAGACACAAGTATTCCGGGGGGCCGTATTAATCAGAACTCACGATTGACCCATGAAACCTATACATGTCCCTACTTTTGCAGCCCTTTTTTGGTTCTGACTATCCTGTCCCGCCCCCGCATTCGTGTAGCACACGTGAACCAGCTTGACAGAAGCGACTACTGTCCGTGGGGTATGTATCTCTACGGCAGCGCGGCTGCGGCTACTTGGGGGGGGGTTATTTAGGCTTGCTCATGCTATCTCCACAAGTCCGTCGGTTTCTTTTCGACCGTTTCCCAGCAAAGCAGAGTCCATTCCCCCTGCTCGAACAGTTCATGGGGCTGCGTAAACAAGCAAACACGCCTGCATCACTTCGGGAGGCTAACGGACTCTCTGTGTAACCCTTTCAGGACTGTTAAGAGAGCAGTCCCGTTTGGGGGGAAACTTACTTGGAATTAGAGTCAGAATGTCAATTCTGTACAGTGCAGCAGTAAAAGGAACTAATAACCCCTTGGGGGTGGGGGCTTCACAGGGGGAACTTTTGTCGAAAAAAGTTACGGTTAAGGTACACATAGCATCATCGGCCGTACGGGGCCAAAAAAGCGGAATTTGTCGGGCGAGAGGGTGTTGTTGCCCGAAGTACAACGGAAGGATTTGTTCCGGGGAGATGACTTTCCCGGGCGGCTACGTATCCCCTCCGTGCCTGATCCCCCTCGGGACAAGGTTGGATCGAACTACGATGCTTTCGTTGCTTGCAAAGAGTTAAGTTGACGCATATATATAGACATATTTATATTTCTATGCCGAAGGGTGAGTGGCTTAGCCCTTTTACTACCGCAAAAGAGTATCCCACACTATTTCCAAGTAGTTTTGTCCCCAAAAACCGTTTCCGGCTCTTAAGGGGTTAAGCTTCATTGTTTCCCATCCACCGGAGGTTAACAAATATATATATATATATATATATATAGATATATGCGTACGCACGATACGCGCGCAGCATGATGATATGTGTGCCGCCGACGGTCTTCCTAGAAGGTTTAAGAAGACCCGTAGTAGACGCTTAATTGCTGATTAACCTGGGCCCCCAAAGGATTAAATTAAGCGTCTCGAACGGAAAAATATGCCACCCTCGTATCGTACCAAAACTGTTAATCTTCTATCCGCCATCTGGCATAAAAATATGTTTCCTTTTCGGAACTGGGAGAAGCCGTGCATTCCTGCTCTACTATATACATGCCTGGTGCGAAGTACACCCCGCCTCTAGGAACGCCTCCGAACTCCCCTGAACACCCCCCCCCCCCCTTTTTTTTTTCGCCCGACGAGCAGCTTGCTTCTTACGTGTCGGTTCGCGGTACGGCGCCGAAGGCATCGGCAGCTGGCGCACTACTGCTGGAAAGCTTGAAGGTGAGGGGTTTCATAGAGAGGCTTCTACTACGGGGGTACACCGTCGACGAGGGAAGAAAGGGCTACGATAAAGAAAAGTGCAAGGCACGGACCGTAGTGGGGGGAGGGGGTAAAATAGCCTGCTACGAGTGTGTGACCCCTATTGAGAGATCTGAGTTACGACTATTAATAGGAGGGAGAGAGAAATAAGAGCGAAGCTAATAAATGGGACGACAACAAAAACAGCAATAATTTAATAATATGGTCGGTACAAATAGGTACCTGGTACACGATTAAGCATGCATAGTAAATAGTACCAAATGTTAGCGAAGATAGGGAAATATAAAGGTTTTGGTGTCTACAGTAGGTCCTATTGTGTCTACAGTAGGTCCTATTGTGTCTACAGTAGGTCCTATTAAACTATGGTCCCCCGTAATAGCAGTTGCTCTTAATATTGAGCCAAGGAAAAAAACAAGCGACAAAAAAAACATAAAAACGCAAAAACACAAAAACACAAAAACACAAATAAGACGACACGCACGAAAGTACAGAAAAACGAAACACAAAAACATAAAAACACAAAAACACAAAAACACAAAAACACAAAAACACAAAAAACACAAAAACACAAAAACACAAAAACACAACAACACAAAAAAAACACTAAACACACTAAAAACAAATATATATAACACAAAAAAACATACACCAAAAACACAACACACAAAAAAACACACAAAAAACACTACAAAAACACACGAAGACACACAAAACACACACAAAAACACACTGAAACACAAAAATACACAAAATACAAAAATACCGAAATACAGCAGTGTCCCCTGCAAAGCACGCGTCACGCACCTCCAGAAGAAACCTGTTTTCGAAGTTGCTCAGCGGGGCCTCCCAGAAGGAGCCGATGTACACCCTACACACCTCCGGGGTTTGCATCACCTTACCCAGCGACCACATCAGGGCGCCGTACACGCGCATGAGCTGCTGGGTGTCGATCGTGTCCGCCTTGTTAAGGAGCACTCTGTGACATTTTCGGCATCAGTCGTGCAAAAACGAAAGGGAGCCGATGGAAACAAAAAGGTGATGCAGAAGGGATTACAGAAGGGGCAGGAGAAGGGGGAGGGGGAGGGGGAGGGGGAGGGGGAGGGGGTGGGGATCGGGATCGGGAGGGGGGTGCGGGGCCGCCAGGGGTAGCCGTTCTTGCCAGCTCGGCCGCTCCACGGTCAGCCACGATTCTCCTGAGCAGCACTGGGGCGGGGGGGAGGGGGGCAGAGGTACGAGCGGGAAATGCGCTATATTTTAACATACGAAATACAAATCAAGACGATTGAAAATCTAATCGAGGGATGGCGGCTGGTGCTGAGTATCTTCAACGCACCGTACCTTCGCAACTAGGTTGGCGTGAAAAAATCTACCCCCCCTCCAGCCCCCCCCTGTTTTTTGTTACATGTTCGCGTATTTTTTGCTGGCTTTTGCCTGATGACACTTACTGTCGTAGCAGCAACGCCTCTGCCCTTGCCTGTACTTGTCCGCGCCGAGTCCCACATTCAGCAGCAGCAGCACCAACAGCAACAACAACACCAAGATCCACCAAAAGCAACCAACACCAACACCAACACCAACACCAACATCACCATCACCGCCAACACCAACAGTGCCAGCACCGCCACCGCCACCAACAGCAACATCACCAACACCACCCACACTACTTCCACCGACGTCACCACCACTACTACCACCACCAACACCACCAACACCCAACGAACAAATATTCACCCAAACACTAACTCCTTCCCACTCACCATGCATTTTACCCCTACCACGCGGACCTCCAAGGCATCCACCGCGCCGCATGGGCTGCATCTGGACGAAGGAAGGACCGGCGGTAGGGCGTGGGGGGGGAGCAAGCGTGGGGCGAGAAAATAAGGGAACGACAAACTGCCGCCGCTGTTAGAGCGATAAAGATGCGGCATTTGGTGGTACACTGCAGACAAGCATCTGCCAAGAAGCAGCGGCGGCGGCAGCGACAGCAAAAGCGGCAGCGACAGCAACAATAGCAGCAACATTTCACATCTTGAAACGGCGAATCCACGGCTTGAATCAACTACTGCTGTCGTAGCGACATCAATGGCACCAAAGAACGGCAGCGTTAACACGAAACCAACGCACCAATTATGATATATTTATGTATACATATCTTCCGATATTACATACAGCGTGCAGTGGAAGGAGGCGGGATGGCAACGGGGCGGCCACCCGGAAGACAAAACCCAACAAGATCCCTTCAAAGAAGGGCGCGGAAAAAACAAAAAGCAAGCTCTTCAAGCTTGAAACCTCTAAACACTCCGGCGTCTCAAACATGCAAAAACAGACATGCTACAGCAGTCACACACTGTCGGCTCAGCGACAAGGACCAGCAACAATGAGCGCAACCAACGCACGCTCCAATAAGCGCGACCCCACTACCCTAAGCGAAGCAAGCACTTAAACTATTACACCCGAAACGACCAAAATTGCGCCATGTAGGGGAGAGGGGGGGGGGGGGGGGGGGGGGGGGGGGCCCCCCCCCCCCCCCCCCCCCCCACAAACCCCTCGTCGCTCACCGCCCACCACCACCTTCACAAACGAGAGAGCAACGCAAGAGCCATACAAGATCGCCCACGCCGCCTACTTTTTTCTCCTCTACCACTGCTTCTGCTAAAATACAGCAGGAAAACAACGCCGCTTGCAACAAAATAACTCTCAGGTCAGCCCTCCCCTTCCTCCCTCCCCTCCCCCGCCCGCCCTCTCCATAAAACGTCTATTAATACGACTCTTACACACCACTGCAGGCAGGGAGCCAGACGGAGCACAGCGAAGCCAAGCGGGGCGGGACGGAATTCGGATGGGGGCTGGGGTGGGGGAAATGGGGGAGAGGGGGGGTTGGGCG
>JAYJME010004500.1:0-10890 GCA_036873775.1 Costaria costata
GGGCACACAGTACACAACAGACAGACAGACAGACAGACAGGCAGGCAGGCAGGCAGGCAGGCAGGCAGACGGACAGACAAATTACAGGATGGAAGCCGGTACGTACCCCGCAATGAAGACGCTTTTTTGCCAAACGGGCAAAAATGGCCTCATTGCAAATATCACCATAATGCGCTCATGTCTTACAACTCCTTACACTGCAGCTCGGACACAAACCCTGTCATACCCCGGAAGCCCGGGCTGTAAGCGTCACTTTTGTTTTCGACAATGTTTCCTTCTGACCCCCCAAAGGGGTTGCCCCCTTTTTAGGACTGGTACGACTGGTACGCCTGCAGTCCTGTTTTGGGGACACACAGCTTGGAATTATAGTTGGATATGTGTTTCTGTGCAGTGCACTACGAAAAGGGTTAACCCCTTTTGGGGCTGTTTAGATATCGACCTAAGGAATTATGACGTTGGTGTGAATGGCCGTTTTCGAGCAGCGTGAGCGCCCAGCAGCACGGGGAGGATCACGCTGTGCCCGGGACGTACGAGTCCTATGCTTAGAACTTTAACTCGGGCACCTTTTGTATCATCCCACAATCACGCAGTGGGCGTTGCAGTAATCGTGACTTTTTGGTGTCAATTTCCCCACCTGAAGTCCCCAAGAAGATTAAGGGGCTAATTAACGGTAGGTGCCTTTTTTGTCGTCACCTTGCCAGGAAGGAGCCGGGAAGATTCGAACACGGACGGAGATGCGTGCATGGTTCCGTCCGATTTGAAGATATAACTACTGTAGTCGGCGACTTACCTAGCTTAATACTAACTATTAGTAATAACTATTAATAGTTGGCGACTTTTACTCCGCCAATCTACAGCCCTACAACAAGGCTAATGAATGGTGTCCCTTGCCATTGCCTTGTCGGCACCTTATCAGGAACCGAGAGGATTTGGACGAAGACGATCGTGCGTACGTGGTACCGCCCGATGTGAAGGACAAGGACGATGGTGACGGCGAGAACTCGGGACGGGGGACGGCCGGCAATCGGACGAGGGAGGTGGCCGCGAAGAGGGCGAGAGACCTCGAGCGGAACCAGAATCAGGTGCGTGCTGCTGTTGTTGATGGTACAGTGGAGGTCACGGCTTAAGAGGTATCGGTTCAAGATAATTACTGGTTTACTAAGAGAGGTCAAATGGCTTGGCACGGGCATAATAAAAGCTACCGGTACATATTACCCCTTCCCATTTAAGAGAAATTAGGTCGCAGTTTAAGAGCTATCGCCTTTAGAGAAGTACTGGTTTTAAAAGAGAGGTCAACTGACTTAGCACAGACATACTAAAAGCTACATATTAGCCCTTCCCATTTAAGAGAAATTAGGTCACTGTGTGAGAGCTATCGGTATAACCCCTTTAGAGCCGGAAACGGTTTTTGGGGAAAAAATCACTTGGAAATAGAGTGGGATACTTTTAGGGGTAGCAAAAGGGTTAAGGTAAGTACGGGTTTAAAGAGAGATCAAATGGCTTGGCACGGGCATACTATAAGCTACCGGGTACCGTATATAGTACCCCTTGCCGTTTCAGATAAAATCGTGTTCAGGAGAGGTCAAACAGGCCTGACACATTCCTCTCTTAAGCCTTGACCCTCACTGCTGTACTTCATTCGTACGGGTGTATTGAGTACTGCTTTCAGTAAAAGGAGTAAGCATTGCTATGTTTGTATGTTCGTATGCGATTGGAAAACATTCGATTTTTGTTACTTTCTTAATTCGTCCTGTGATCACAACGCTCCGGTTTTGTTTTGCCCTTTTTAGACGTGTTGCGTCGTTTTCTCTTTTTGTCGCGTACCCTCGCGGAAACATCAAAACTACTTGCTTGCCCCCTAATCTAACCACTTCCTTTCGTTTCCACTACACTACCATGTCTTTAGAGTATACATACGTGAACGTGAACAGTCGATTTTTTTTGTCGTGATTTTTTCTCGGCGCCGGGGGAACACACGAAACGTCATCACAAGCTTCTTGGAGCCAGAGACGAATTGCTTTTTGGCATGTGGCAGGAATGTCGCGTTTAATACCCCCAGAAAGGGCACACAGGCTACGGCGGTAGGGGTGCACCTACCAGTATTTGTTTTCTGGGGCTGCTAGCTTGGGGAGCTCTCTACCTCTCTCACCCAAAACCTGGCTGACTGTAGATAAGAGAAAAAGACAGGGAAACTCGATGAATGCTCCCATGGCCTAGCAGGACAAAATCTTGAAATAAACAAGCAGTCCCTCAGCTGAGAAGCCCCCGTCTGCCAGAACATTGGTAAAAAATTGCTACCTGGTGTAAGGCTACGAAGCCCTATCGTAGCACGCGGAAGAGAAGCCCTTAAAGAGGCATGCTACTGTAGGGGTGCTCCTCCTATTTTCTGAAGTTCCTCATTTTGAGGAGCTCTCTCTCTATATAATCCTCCAAACGGGCTTTTTTGACGAAAAGTTGTTACTCTTAACCCGATGACCGATCAATCTCCCGTGGCCAGGGCATGAAACGGAAACTATTGTAAAAGCGAAACGATATTGGGTACTTCCTCAGTTGAGAATCCCTTTCAGTTCCCAGTGACATTTTGACCTACAACTGGCACGACTGTACCCCTGTTGTACCACGCAACGTTAAGGATATTCCTGTAGGTCTGCGAGCTTAGACCTGTAGAACGCATGCTAGCATGCTGCGTCGGCAGTCAGTACATATTGGATAGCCGAAAGCCCTGGAGCGCGAGTTAGCAAGCTTCGAGGAAAATCCACGAGCAGAGAGGGAGTGCTGAACCCTATGTGCTATGATCAGGGTACAGACACGCCTCCCACGTAAAAAATACGAATACGATCCCGTAGGTAATTACTAGGCAGTTACACACCTTAAACATCAACTTTATATATATATGCATGAATCAGGCGAAGGCAAGCACCGGGGGGGGGGGAGGGAAGACACCTGTGACCACGGTTTGTCCAGAATGCCGCTGAGGGTGAAACCTCCAACGAGTTGAGCTGGAAAGTAAATGTGATGGTTAAAAACAAATTACAACAAATCCCGCCAGAAATGGTGGGTTCGAGCGAAACCAGTAACGCCGAGGGCAGTGAGGCCAGTAGGGTCGGCCCCCCGGCTGTTAAGGGAGGACAGCTGAAGACGTGGCCGGAGGCAAAACAAACGATAAAACACACGTTTTCACTTCATTCCCATCACAATCCGGGCTCGATACAGAACTGTATTGGCCACAGGTGGTTGTCATCATTCACATTTCAAATGCGAAGAAAATAATAAATAAAAAAAAACATTGTATGGAACTTATTAACAGGGCGACGATGAGAGGATCTTGCTTTTTTCGCTCAGGTACATCATCTAACACTGTCGATGCATCAAAATCGACGCGCGTGAGACGCTGAGTTTTTGTGTGGAATCGTAGCTTCGCAAGTATTGTTTATTTTTTGTTTCTTCATGGACTTCTCGCCTCCCTTGACTGTTCTTGTTGTGTTTTTTTAATAGGGAGGGGGAATTCGATTGTCTTTATACTTCGCATTGGTTTCGGCGTAGGCGATTCATATCTCTTTTGAAAAGGCATCGGCTCGCTTGAATTTCGAATGAAATGGAACGAGCCAAGTGAGCCCTGATCGGTGAGGCGACCACTATAGTCGGTTAAAGACGCGATGAACATGTCGAGAAAACGATCGTGTTCAGTTTACGACTCGGGTTTTGATTAAATCGTGCTATTGAATCGATGAATCGACTCTTGATTCCCACACCCAGTTTTCTGTTGTGGCATGTTTGTAGGACGTACGTAAAATCAAATGTAGTGGCATGTCCTGGCAGGCTCTCTGCAAGTGCATACATACTGCCAGTATGCATACCGACCATCTATACGGAGCAAGTGCAAAGTCCTAGAAACATGCCAACCTGCCATTTTATTTCTTCATTCTAATCTGCAACTGAAATAACCGAAACCGTGCGGAACTATATGTTATATTTTTCATTTTTATTTCGGCGCTTTCACCGCGGGTAATAACCGCCTCTCTTTTCTTGAGCAGGGTTGAATGCCCCCCCCTGTCCTGGATTTTGGCGCTCGCACACTAGTTCGTGATGTTTTACCTCAAAAGCGGGCCGTGTGTAGTATGTTGGTGGTTGCGCTTTTGAGGGAAAAACGAACATGCTCAATGACAGGGGTCCTCGACTATCCGTAAGGAGCTACCTACCCAACATGATCCTATGTGATTGTTTTTGTTCAATACTCTGCGTTAGATGCCTCTATTCTACCCCCCGTGAGATTGCCCATCAGTCTTTAATTTAATTTAATTTTTTTCTCAAAGTCGGCGTTTGGGTGGGGGTATAGAACTCCTTTTTTAAGCGAAGATTCTCAGAAAAAAATCGGTGTCTCTACCCCCTGTACCGTCGCACGGGTCGAAACCCCTAGGTACCGTGGGGAGAGGGCAAATGTGACAAGGCGTCACCAGAGCGCCGATCCAAGAGCATATAGTTGCGACGAGTACCTAGCAAATGTTTCACGATTCGTCGGTGGCCCGGGTGCCGATTGGACTGCCATTGTTTCGTCACCGAAACGCCCCTCGGCACCGCGGGAAGAGAGAGGGCGAATGTGACAAGGTGTCGTCAGAGCCAACCGACCACTTTATTACGGGGGACCTACAGCAACCAGGTTCTCTCATAGACACAAAAATACGTCCCCCTATTTTGACTATAATAGCCCTATGTGGTCCCGGTCACTATTAATTTGGTCCGCCGAAATAGTTGTGCGATGTACAATACCTAGCAAACGTTTTCACGAAAGTCGGTGGCCGTATGCTAAAAAAGCCCCACGGCACCGTGGTTAGTGGGCGAACATTACAAGATCTCATCTGGGCGGCAACCAAGAGTTTTAGCTGCGACGTACCGGTACGGAGCAAACATTTCACGAAAACATCGGTGGCCGTATCCCGATCGACGGCCGTGGGTCATATCACCGAACCCCCCACGGCACCGACCGTGGCAAGAGCGCGAATTCAGCAAGATGTCATCGGAGCCAACCAAGGGTTTTAGTTGCGGCGCGCCTAGCAAACTGTTTGCCAAAGGTCGGTGGCCGTATGACACGCTTGCGAGAAAAAACAAAACAGTAGCCCATTTTAGCCGAAACGTATTTCTGATGTACGACACTCCTCCGCAACTGAAGGAACTAACCCAAAATCACTGGAACCCCAGGTTGTGTTTTGCATCTTTTTTCGTTATATACCGAAGCCATGGGAGGTTTTGGCGGGTAAAGCATACCTTGCCATGTTTTCTCAGGGTCCGGTTCTGGTAAAGCTACTGTAGAGTTTCCCCAAGTAAACCCTATCATGTTTTCTCAGAGTCCGGTTCTGGTGGAGCTACGGTAGAGTTTCCCCAAGTGAGGAAGGAGCCCCGTCAAATATTGAAGTTGCACCGGTACCGTACGTAGAATGCAGCGTATGCCGGTCGATTGCCGTGGATTTTGTCACCGGGCACTGCAGCGGTGAGAAGCGAGACGGCCGAGGATTGCCGTGCTGCTAAGGTATCATAGGAGATGCACGTTCGAGCGCAAAATGTTACAAACAAGTTTCCTTATTTAAGGAGGCCACTAATAGCGTAGGCCCACCGAGCCAACGTCGGCGGGTGTGAGGCGAGAGCAGCGACGCGAGGTTCCAGATGTGGCTGGTTTAAACAACGCGGTTGGTCTACACGCGTTCCAGAGAAGACGTGCGTTTGCATTCTTGGGGACATATTTGAGAAAGGTATTTGCCCCCCTTCACCCCGTTTGTGGGCCTGCCTATTAGGGGCCTCCAAAATAGGTACCTGCAGTAACCCATGGGGTTGTTTGTGTGTCGGGCTTAGCTTGCACATATAGACTTACTTACAGATATGTTTTTCCTGAGATGGCCCCGTTGGCCCATCCGTGGCCTCTCAGATTTCCCACTTGGACACCGCCTCCTCTTGTTACTTGCGGGGCCTTTCCAGCTTTTCTTTGCTTTCCAGCTTTTTCAGTTTTGTGTTCGTGCGTGTATCTGATCGGGGAGAGCGGCGCCATCGCGGGTATCGGCGGGCGCTGGCCAGTAGAGGCAGGGTCGGAAGGAGTGCGGTCGCCGTTTTCGTGGGTAGGCGTGGCGTGTCCATCGAGACACTACGGCAGGGAAGCATGGATAATTGGCTGTCTGGCTTCCTGCTGTTTGTTGTGATCAATCGAATATGTCCGGACCTATAGGGATCGTTTTATTCTTTAAAATAACATTTAAGCGGTGCATGTTTTTCGAGCAAGCATAGGCGTAGGTATACGAGGTGCTATGCCACATTCCAGTACTACTACAGTACAATATAGCGGTAGGCGGGTACTATACGTTCAGTAGTACGTGCGTACATAAGTACGTATTGCAGCGTAGCGCAGCACCGCTCGGTGCCGTGCCGTGCGGTACAGTGCTGTGCTGTGCCGTGCTGTGCCGTGCAGCGCCTTCTCTTCATCCGTATATACCAGTCGGCTGCAAGGCGGCGGCTTACTGCAAGCAGCATGCTGAAACCGGCATGGTGAACGTCGTTAGAAAACTTTGCCCACATGGATCCTGCACGACGCAACCACCCTTCAACATGGAAGGTAGCAAAACGCCAGTGTGCTGCACGAAGCATGCTGAGAATGGCATGGTAAACGCCCGTGTTAAGGGTTGCTCACATGACACCTGCACAAGACGACCGACTTTCAATTTCAAGGGCAGCAAAACGCCGGCGTACTGCAAGCAGCATGCTGAGAAGGGCATGGTGAATGTCGTTAGCAAACGTTGCTCGTATGGCTTGTGCACGAAGCAACCGGCTTTCAACGTCGAGGGCAGCAAGACGGCGGTGTACTGCAAGCAACATGCTGAGAACGGCATGGTGAATGTCCTTCGCAAACTTTGCTCATACGACGCCTGCACGAAGCAACCGAATTTCAATGTCGAGGACAGCAGTGGGGGGATGTACTGCAAGCAGCATGCTGAGGAAGGCATGGTGAACGTCTGTAGCAAGCGCTGCTCACATAACTCCTGCACGATGAAACCATCGCGGGGTATTGTGGCCGACGATGCCGCCACTGTATGCGCCCGTCATAAGAACGATCTCTTGGACGGTCTGGGGATCTACTTCAAAGCAATTTGCAAGGACGCTGCTTGTCGGAAAGAGTCGAGGTGGGGTTTGGACGGGAAACAGTCTACCCACTGCCGCGATCACGCCCCCCTCAAGCAGGGGCTCGTCGACACGGTGCGAGTGGACCGTGGCAAGGACAGGTTTAATACCTCATATTCCCGTGCACTAATGTGCGGCTTCCATCACATTTAAACTAAATGTTCGTTTTGGGTTGAGGTTATGCGAACCGGAACATTTGGTGGTTACGGTTCGGCCAGCCGTTGAGGGGCTTTGATTGCCGTAAAACAGACAGGTGTGTACTCGTACAATCCGGTAGCCCCTAGCCTTTGAGGCCAGCCTTAAACAAATAGCTATTGCCCATTTAGCCAGATGGACTGCATTCGTCGCTGTTCGGGACCTCGAAACGCCGTCTCGGTGTAAGACGAAAGCGAACGGACCGGTAAGGCAACCGTACGGTTTGGCCCAAAGGAACTTCTTGCGCACGGAAAGGTTGCCGTTGTAATAAGGATCTCCTTATGTAGGAGACAGGGGCTATATATTCTACAAGGACCCCTCGCGTTTGTGGTTTGCTTAGCCGTGTTTGGCGACGATTGACCGCGTATTTTCCGCCACGAACAAGTATTTTGGCAAGCAGCAGACAACGGCACTGGACGACCAGTTCGAGCTCACTGACACTTTGCGTCACAACCAATGCCTGCGACGGGGCGGCTACAAGGACGCTGCGGATGCTGTCCCGGTTTTGATTGTCGAGGGGTACAACGGGGGTGGCGGGGAAGACGTTGTGATCCATTGGCAGTGTAGTACCCTGGCCGAGCTGGTTCGGTTGAGGTTGAAGAATCATAGTGAGGCCGTTTTTTGCCTATAGGCAGACACGCCTCTCCATTGCGGGGTGGGTACAGGGTTCCATTTTTTTGTTACGTCTGCCTGTTGTCTGCTGTCTGCTGTCTGCTGTCTGATGTCTGCTGTCTGCTGCCTGCTGTCTACTGTCTGTGCGTAATAATCGTGGTTTTGCAGCATTCTTGACTGAGAGCGCTGTACGTGACCGACTTCCACAAACTCGCCGTGTGCATAAGCGGGCCGGCTGTGGCTAATGGGTGGGATTTATTAAGTCGCAAGCTGTCGCGACTTGCCCGCGGTCGCGGTGTTGCGGTGTTTTTGGTGGCGGTGCTGCTGAGTGTGTGTGTTTTCTTTTTTTTTTTTTGCGGCGGCGGGATTTTAGTTTCTTTCTGTTTTGTTTCGTTCGACGCACACAGCCTACTTCGAGCACGAGGCAGCCTTGCTTAACTTACCTCTCTACGGGTATGCCTAGCCCACGGGGTTGTTCGTTGGCTGTGAGTACAATGTTTTTGAAAATCGTTTTTTTTGTGTGAGGTGTTGAGCTGCCCATGTCAGCAACCTGAGAAAACGTGGGTACCCCCTAATATCTACCGTAGTATGATTCTGTTTACGAAAAAACGTTTGTGTCGGGACCGTCGCGTGCTAGGAAAGGAGCGTTTCGCCCAACTATTTCTGGCTGGCGGTGCTTCTCAACTGAAGGACTGCCCAATATCGTTCGAATACGTAGTTTTTCTTCAACGTTGTTCGTTGCATACCTACGTGCTGGTTCAAGCAATAACCCCAGTTTTGTCCGCCAAGAATACCACTTTCACTACTCACTCGAATGTGACGTACCTGGGGTTTGGTATCATACTGATCCCCATGAACGATGGAAGACGGTGGCATAGCCAGTATTTTTGTTGAGGACCTAGGGCTGTCGCTACATAGGTCAAAAATGGTCAGGCGTTTCCACAGGAAGAAACTAATTGATTTTGTCATTTTGGTTTCTGAATGAGCCGGTTCCAGGTGCTCGAAGGCATGTCTGTAATTGTTTCGTGCAACTATCGGTAGAATTGACTGCGTAGGGCCAATATCAAGCCATATTTAACGCCAAAAATCGATCCTACACGGAAACTAAGTAATTGCAAGGTAGCTTCGCAAGTTATACTGGTACACGTTTACCGCACAAGAGTCTAAATATCCACGCCATGTTTCAGAGATATCTTGGTTTTTTGCACACGTGTTCTATGAACCCCTGCCGAGGCTACTATGAATGATTTGTTTTATGTCGTTTTGTTTGTTCGTCGGCAATGTGGGATCTCCTAAGACCCATATATATACAAAAAACCAAAACGGAAATATCTGACGAAATAAAGAATGATAAAAACCCACCCGTTAACGGCTCGGCAGGGGTGCATAGAACACGTAGGGCTAAACTCGGCATCTATCTCCAAATAGTGGTGTGGACATTCCCCTGCTTCATAAATCTAGGGCGGTAAGGTTGAACCAGCCTGTGGATCATGTGATCGTTCATCGTTTTAAACGCAAAGTGTTTCCCAGGGTCATTTTCTGGGTGGGATATTGAGTTACTCAAACGAGGAGCCCCTGAATGTTTCGGTGCACCCCTATGGTAGAATGACGCGACTGTCACAATTTTGCATGTGCGTACGCTATAGCAGGCGGGCTGGCAGGCATGCTGATGCTGCTGTACGGTACGCGGCGCCTCTTCTGAGACTCTTTGTTTGGGTCGGTCTCAATGTTTGATGTGAGGCACTGTGTGTCTTAACTCCTTTAGAGCCGGAAACGTTTTTTGGGGACAAAACTATTTGGAAGTAGTGTGGGATACTGTTTGGGGTAGCAAAAGGGTTTCCCGGCGTAAACAAACGGTTTATCAGATTTTCGGGCAATCGTTGAGCCGAAGTCCATGATGTCCCAATTTGCTTTACGTAGTATGTGCATATTTCAAGTATCCTTATGTTGGAGGACAGAACGTGGGGGGACGTACGAAGGACGGGCCTCGGCAGGCAAAACAATCCTAGCTGGTATTCTGTTGGCGGGGTGTCCGCATGTTGCAGTGTGGTGGACGTGCGGGTCCAGAGGCTTGGCTTGGCGCAAGTCGCCGTTTAGCGGGCTCGTGAGCTTCGCTCAGTAGAAATATGTGATGTTGAAGTGTGGCGCTCTCTGGGCCAAGTTGAAAGTATATACCAGTAGGCGAAACACTAGATGAGACGCGATGACAGTGGACCAGCCAAAGAGGAGTGGTCGACGTGAATTCAACCGACCTCGACGAATTAGGCAAGATACGGAGTTCTTGGATAGTCTACAGTAGTACGAAGTCGTAGTTTTTTTCAAATTATAGCCGGCCGTATGTACGAAGTTGGTCAGGCTGTGCACCGTGGGTAAAAAAACGGTGTTGTACGGTTTTATCTACGGGGAGTGGGAACCGCACCGTAGAAAAAACCGTTTAATAGGGAAACTTGCCGAACCGCACCGTAGGATTTACTAAACCTGAAAACCGCACCGAATCGCACGGTAGGATGCATGAAAGCACCGAACCGCACCGTTGCATTTACGATTTATGAAAGCCGCACCGTGCACGGACGGTTACCCGTAAAGAACCCTGCTAAGTTCAACGTGCCTGGTATCAATTATGCGTATACGCTCGCTTTAATAGAGTACTATATGCCACTGGACATCGACTAGATTGCCTGCGCCTACCTGCTATAGAAGACCCGGTTACCGATAAGTGACTTGGCAGGCTATTGGCTGCTACACCCTGTAGCGAAGTACCGCACACCAACACGATCCCTCGATGGAGGTGACGAAGTCAAATTTGCTGTTAGCCATCGAAATAGCTGATCAATCCAGTTGGTCTAAATGAACGTATCGTACTCGTGATTTGTACGTTAGGCCAATGACAACTGTAATAGCATACAGTACGGGACAACTAGTACG
>JAYJME010004501.1:0-10887 GCA_036873775.1 Costaria costata
GTAGACACCAAAACCTATATGTTTCCCTATTTTTGCTAACAATATTTGGTCCTATTTACTATGGTCCCCCGTAATAGCTGGTTTTCTCCAACCCGAGGGGGGGGGAGCTCACACCGAAAATTGTGTTTTTTGGAAAGGTGTCGTCGAGGTATTTCCATAGACGCGTTTGCTCAGAGTCTGTACTCTTCCCTCGTTATCGAGACACTCAGCTCGGAAATTTGTCCGGATGTGTGTGTTATCAGACGTGCTGTACGGTATGGTAGTAAAGTCGGCCGTACAGCAGTACGTCGGTGCAGCACCAGTACGGCAGAGTACCGGGTAGTGCTTTGGGTATGACGAACTCTGCAAGGTATATTCTACTGGGGCGTACCCAGCAGTACCTTGGGACATTGCGTTCTCTGAGGTGCTAGGGCGTAAGCGTACTCTAAAAGGTGCTGGTGTACTCCCGAGGCGAGCATACTGGGCATACTGGCGGTAATATTGGTACTGGTACAACGAGGACAATGCAAGATGACGTCTTGCATACCCAGTACTTGTACTGTTATTACGGGGGACCATAGTAAACACACACCAAATATTGTTAGCAAAAACAGGAAAATATATAGGTTTTGGTGTCTACAGTAGGTTCTATTGTGTCCATAGTAGGTCCTATTGTGTCTGCAGTTGGTCCTATTAACTATGGTTCCCCGTAATAGTACTCCTGTCTCCACGGACACGCCAGCAGTATGGTTGTTCTGACATTTATATTCCATGAACAGGTGCTCGGTTTGGCTCCCCAATGACGAACGAACGCATGGCGCCTGCCTTATACAGTCCATGTTATGCCAATCTGTTACCCCGGTATATTTGACATGAATAGTTATCGTTGGTTGGTGTTTGACTTGTCTTCCTAATGACGAACACATGGCGCCTGCGTTACTCGATACCTGGTATCTGTTTTGTCAATCTGTTGCTCTGTACGGGTGTCATTGATTGGTACTCGGCTTGGCTTCCAAACCACGAACGCACGGCGCCTGCCTGATACAGTGCCTGTTAGGTCAATATTTTACCCCTTTACGGGTATGGTATGTTAAGAGTATCATTGATTGGTCTTCGGCTTGGCTTCAGAATGAGGAATGCATGGCGCCTACCTTACATGATGCTGATACCTGTTTGGCAGTCTGTTACTCTGTCCGGTATGGTATGCTACCAATAATCGTATCATTGATTAGTCTTTGGTTTGGTTTCCGAATGAGGAACGCATGGCGCCTGCCTTATGCAATAAATAATACCCTGGTACCTGTTGCGTCGATCTGTTACCCTGTACGGGTGTGGTATATTAACGTTCATTATATCATTGGTTGGTCTTCGGCTTGGCTTCCACACGACGAACGCATGGCGCCTACCTTACATGATGCTGGTACCTGTTTTGTCAGTTTGATACTCTGTATGGTGTATTCACATTGGTAGTACCACTGGTTAGTCTTTGGTTTGGTTTCCGAATGAGGAACGCATGGCGCCTGCCTTGTACAATAGATACTTTGGTACCTGTTGCGTCGATCTGTTACCCTGTACGGGTATGGTATATTAATGTTCATAATATCATTGGTTGGTCTTCAGCTTGGCTTCCACCCGACGAACGCATGGCGCCTGCCTTGAACAGTACCTGGTACCTGTTTTGTCAATTTGGTACTCTGTATGGTGTATTCACATTGGTAGTACCACTGGTTAGTCTTTGGATTGGCTTCCGAATGAGGAACGCATGGCGCCTGCCTTATACACTACGTGTCACTTCAACCTGTTACCCTGTACGGGCATGGTATATTAACGTTCATAATATCATTGGTTGGTCTCCGGCTTGGCTTCCACACGACGAACGCATGGCGCACGCCTTGTACAGAGTACCTGTTATGTCAATCTGATAATCTGATGGTGCACTAACACGAATATTGCCATTGCTTTAGTGTTTGGGTTGGCTTCGAAACGACGAACGACGCACGCATAGCGCCTGCCTTATTGCGCCTATCATGCATCAACATGTCACATTTGTCAGTCGTTTGCCTGCCTGCTTTTGGCCGGATTTCCCTGACAATCTCGCATGCTCGAAACGCAGCCCGACGAGGCGTGATGACACACCGCTCTGTCCCGTGATAAAATCGCTGTTCCGACCCATGCTATAACGATACAGGTGCACGTTTTTTTTTTTCTGAAGCTCTTCACTTGTGGGAGCTCCATATATATCGCACCCGAAAACGTTTTTTGCGCAAACCGGAAGGGCAGCCCGATGAACAAGCCCGTGGACTAGGCATCCAAACAAATAATATTGCAAAACAAGAATGACATTCCGACGATTTTGGGTTAAGGAGCCCCGTCATTCAGAAACAAAAATGATTAAAAAAAAGTGCAACCTCTATCGTAGCACGCGTCTTTCATATTCTCAAGCGTTGTTAAAACGGTGACTATATGTATATGTACCGGACGGGGTGGTGCCGTATACCGACGGGGAGAGTGCGAACGCCGAGCGATTTCGTTCATGGGAATGTCGCGACGGCACCCTTTCAAGAGAGAGCAACCTTTTTCGTTGTGCCTGGCCTTGCCTTGCCTTGCCTTGCCTTGCCTTGCCTTGCCTTGCCTTGCCTTGCCTTGCCTTGCCTTGCCTGGCCTGGCCCCCTTTGTTGCTTTTGGGAGGAAAACCGAGGAATTTTCACCACCCCAGGGTGTGTGTTAATCTTTTGCGTGTTTTATTAGGGTACGTGATGTGGAGAGCGAGCGATCGTGTGTCACGCCTCGGCCTTGCCGCGCCATGCCACGCCTCATCCTCATCACACATCGACGGCAGGCGACACTCCTCGCTTTCTGAACCGATATCGGTACCGCACTTTTGCTAAGTACGTGCATATACCGGTACACACCGCTCTGTGCGGAAATGTAAGGACCGTTTTGGTTGAGTCATAAATTTATACCCCAGCTCTTCTTCTTTTTCCGTCCGGTGTGGCGTATGCGGTAATGTTCACCGAACATTCATTCCGTGTAATGTTTCGTTCGTACGCACGTATGGATTTATGTTGATCCTGTCGTACCCAGTACGCTGGCATGACAGCAGTGCGTTGTACGATGCATTTATTTGTAGTGCATTATCTCTGTGTCGTAGCTTGTGACCACAGAGCGTATTTCTCCCAGGGTGAAGAATCAGCACGGACAATGGGTGGGCTGGATGTCGACGAGTAGAAGAACGGTTTAATGTGAAGAACACACGTACACACTCTGATTTTCCTTCTTCTTTTTTTTATTTTATTTTCACCTGTGGAGCGTACGATTTGCTTGCTTGGTTGAGCTACTACAGTATACCTGGTATATGCGTATCATATTATTCTTGTTTTTTGTTTTGTTTTGTTTTTTCCTTCCCCGAGGTATTCTTCCACTCCAGACTCCAGAGGTTGTTGGAGCCCTCCTCTCCTGTGACCACGGACTTGCTTTTTAGCGATTGGCTGATATGAGAACAGCGGCACTATTAATGATTCCCTCTTACGTTTGTTTCCACCCTGGTGCGGTATGGAGTAACTCTCGGTCACGTCGGACGGATTCGAAGTCGTGGAGATAACCCACTAATTGCATTTGGGTTATAGCGGCGCCCCTTGCATTTCCGTCCAGGATAGTATAATATTACGGGGGACCATAGTTAACAGGACCTACTTTGCTGACAATATTAGGTCCATATATATAGGATCTACTGTAAACACAATATAACCTACTGTCACCAAAACTTACAGATTTCTCTATTTTTGCTGACAGTATTTGGTCCTATTTACTATGGTCCCCCGTAATAACAACATTTGGTCCATAGTTAATGGGACCTACAGTACACACAATAGAACCTACTGTAGACTCCAAAACCTATACATTTCCCTATTTTTGTTAACAATATCTGGTCCTATTTACTATAGTAGTCTGTTAAGGGTACAAATAAGTTGGCGCCGTGATTGTGATGCCAAGCAGCGTTCTGCATCAAAGCAGTGATAAGAACTTGGCAGCAACTGCTGCGCTTACAATACGACATCACAAGAGCACAGAGTAGTAGCAGCGGTAACGTGCGTAGGTACATCCTGGTACCAGGTATCACGTAAACATAAAACAAGAGGGGACAAGCACTACTGGTACGTACGATACCCGTATATACTTGTCTGCCGTTTTGTAGTTTGCACTATTATGTGATCCTACTGCTTCTATATGAGCATGGCATCCTATTAATATCACCTAATCATCTAATGTGTGCGTGGCTCTGAAAAGCGCCGTCTTGGATTTTTGCGTCGTCACACAATACTACCGTTGTACCTATTTCTGAGACAAAGTGAGTGTTGCATTTTTCCAACGGACACTTGTACTGACTGCCGCCGTTGTATCATCACAGCGCCACCATTATTTGATACGGCGGTGTACACCAGCAGCAAGCAGTCGGGTCATCTGTCGTACCATATCACGTGATAGATAGATTTGACGGATGATCGAACCTTGCATCTAAACCTACCGTATTACGGGAACTATAGTAAATAGGACCACATATTGTTAGCAAAAATAGGGAAATATATAGGTTTTGGTGTCTACAGTAGGTTCTATTGTGTCTACAGTAGGTTTTGTAAATTATGGACCGAACATTGTTGGCAAAAATAGGGGAAATACACAGGTGTTGGTGTCTACAGTAGGTCCTAATTGTGTCTACAGTAGGTCCTATAAACTATGGTCCCCCGTAATAATATTAGTAGCCATATTTGGTCCTGATTACTATCTTCCCCCGAAATAGGCATCAGAACTTACGGTATACAGTACTGTAGCGATCCCTCTATAGTGCCGGTATGACATGTGTCAGCCGGAAATACCGGCACCATAGCGGCAACCGGCGCCACTCCGCATAGTGCCAATACTGGTTGTTCCCATTAGTGCCAAGCGATTTCACAGGCACTATTGAGCGGGCAACCGGCACTGCTCAACCGGCACTATAGAGGGACCACCACTGTACATATACCAGGTATGCTTTTTTTGGATCCATCGTGGGCACTGATTACTATGGCCCCTTGTCACAATGCCAACCAAAATACTGCCAACCGAACCAACGGCAGAGTTCACAAAGCTGGTTGGAAAAACCGACCGGCAACAACTACACTGTTGCTGTAAGGGTTGGGGCAGAGCGGTGTGGCAGACTTTTTCTGAAGAATTTTTCTGAAGAATTACCTCCTGCCCACCCTGAGGTTACGTTCACGCGACAGCCTACTAATATTGGTCGAGGAATACGAGGATTTTAATACGTTGAGGGTGTAGTGAGGTTGGGTGTAGAGCAAAGGGCCAACATTCAACCAATAGTTCCAGATTCATGAAAGCATACCAATGTACTATAATCATACTCAGACAGACATTTGCTTGGTTTGGTTCTGTTTTCCTACCAATCTGTAGACCTCATGTATTTTTCGTGACCACCGACGGGCTAGATTTTACGGTTTCACACACCAGACAACAAACGCCGTCGATAACCCTTTGACACAAGAAAAAGTCGAATCGCCGGGTATGTTGTGGTGGAAGGGTGTGGTATATAATATCGAAGTTCGATATCGTGATAGTTCGATATATCGAAAATTCGATATCCCACACGACTAATAATAATCACACACACTCACGTTCCAAACTTCGGGGTTCCCGGCTTGCGTCGCAACGGCGATCTCCAGTAGCTGTCGGGTCCTGCTGATGTCCCCCAGGCTCTCCTCCATGAGCGCCCACGCCACCATCACGGGAAGGGAGAACGGGTCCCTGGCCAACGCGAACCTGCACACCCAGACCGACCGATCGCCGGGTCAAACAACAAGAACATAAAGAGGCGTTTCTGAGCCTCACCACAAAACAGACAGATCAGATCCCCATTCATTATTTGTGACGTTTCAGGGCGGACAGACCCCTGGTACCAGTATATTATATGATCTGCATTATCTGTATCGTGTATATTATATGATCTGTAATGGGGGTGTGGAGCCGTATGATCTGCATGATCTATTCATGATCTGTGTCTCACAGATCCCTAGTCTGTTATATGATCTTCATGGCCTAGATCATGTTGCCGGGAGTGGAGCCGTATGATCTGCATGATCTAGCACATGTTTCCCGGGTTGGATCTGTATCGCACAGATCCTGCACAACATCTCGAACGGCAGGTTAGGATCTAGATGATCTAGATGATATAGATCATGATCTGTCCGATCTGTGTAGTGAAATGAACCCTTCTATTATATGTACCAGTATGATATTACAAGGTCCCCCTTCGGATTATGGTTAAATTGGCATCCCGGGTGGGTGTATCGCGAGTGATGTTTTGTGCAGCTGAAAAAAAAAACGCAAGGCCCAACTAACCAGCAGTTTTTTTTTTTTTTAAGTCTTACAGCCAAAAAAATAAACGAACGGCCCACCAGCAGTTGAAACTTTCAAATTTTCAAAGTCTACAGCCCCAAACCCCAAAAATGAAAGGCTTGACGACCAGCGAAACGATATCGATACTCCTACAGTAGGTACCCTTTTAAGGGACCCTATTAATAGCGCGTTCGAGATTGAAGATCCCATATATACCGACGGTCCTTATCAGAGTTGGTACCGGTCCCCTATACGAGTACTGTATTCAAGTCAACAGTGGGAAAAAACGGTGGGCAGGTATTTAAGGTCCCTTATATACCGTTTTCCCTGATCACGGGGTCCCTTAAAAGGGGCTACGTCTACTGTATACCAGGTACTGTATACTGTACCAGGTATGAAATAACCCCTTCAGGACTTCAGAGGGGGAAACTGTAAGTGAAGATGACGGCATCGGCAACACGAACCAGCCTAACACTGCAACGGAAGACGCTGTACGACATACCTGGTACTTGTATAATACTGCTGCACGCTCTTACCTACTATAATTGGTCATGGGTTACATACACTAGATAATCCCTTTAAACCCCTTTGGGGCTGTTTCCCTTTGGGGCTGTTTAGATATCGACTTAACCAATGATAACTAACGATGGTGCTACCAACCGTCTACAAGCAACGTGAGCGCCCGGCAGCACGGGGAGGGCCATGATGCGCCCGGGCCGTACGACTCCTAGAATTTTAAGCCGGACACCAAATTGTATATATCATCCCCCAATCAGACCAATCAGGCAGTTGCGGTAATCGCCACTTTATAGTGCCAAGAGGTTTGGTTCATAGACGGCTGATAATATCTACCAGTACCAGATATATTGTCGCTTTTTAGGTTGCTCTCCAATACCGAACGCACTACGTATTACAGGTTACAGGGGACCATAGTCAATAGGACCTACTGTACACACAAAAAACGTGGGACCATAACAAATACAGTAGGACCTTCTGTACACACAAAAAACGGGGGACCATAATAAATACAGTAGGGACCTGTACACACAAAAAACGGGGGACCATAGTTAATAGGACCTACTGTACACAAAATAGGACCTACTGTAAACAAAAAAAACTATATGCCTATAGTTACCAACAATATTTGGTCCTATTTACTATGGTCCCCCGTAATAGGGTCCCTTACAAGGGGCAAAGTACTGTAGGGTCCCTTACAAGGGGCAAAGTACTGTATACCCTATCGTCAAGTCTCGTCCGTGGCTTACCCAAAGTATTTTCTTGCGTCGTCGAAATTGCCTTCGGTCGCTTCCAGGATGGCCCACGCCTGCAGGATTCGTACAACGAGCGCCCCCTTCGGGTTTTCCCACACACCCTCCTGGAAAAGCCTCCTGAAAACGCCAAAGACAAGAAAGTGAAAATAGAAGGCAAGAAATTGAAAATAGTAGGGCTGTAAGTCGGCACGACGAAAGTCACCCAACTACAGCAGTACGTAGTCATAAGTATGACTAAACAGTCAAACTTCATGGGTTTTCATACTTGCAGGAAGGACTGTTGAAAGCGGGATACATTTTTCCTTTTTTGGGGCGGGGCTCCCTCGGCCGGGGAGGGCTCATTTGGCCATTAGCTGGCTTCGCCAACCGACTTGCCGAATAAAGTCAGTTAGTTGGCTAACGGCACCTACCGATTAGTTATTAATCGTGGAATACTGCCGACTGACAGCTCTAGAAATAGACAAAGAGACAATAAGACAAAAAGGCACCAGGTACAAAATACTAACAAAGGCGACAAGACGAAAAATGAAAAATCAATGAAAACGGAATTATCAGACAAGAACAACCGAAATACTGGTACTAAAATAAAAGGAGACAAAAAGGCGAGGACAACAAAAGACAAAATACGTTAAGACAATACAGCAGTTTCAGACAAGGAGACAAAAATACGAAAAGACAAAAAAAGAAGAAGGACAAAAACGAAATAATACACCGAGAGAACCCGACAAAAAGACGGAAATCCGTTAAAAAAACATGTTGCTGAATAAAAAGGAAGGGCATTCACGGATAGGGGGAAAACAAAAACCAAAAATCATAATCTACAGTTTTCTGTAAGGAAAGGAAGGAGATGCATGCATTGCAAGAAAACAAACCAAACAAAAACGACAAAAAAAAACGAAAAGGCACCCACGGATTGCGAAAAAACAACAAACAAATGCGAACAACAGCAAGACCCATGCCATGCAGATCCCATATGAAGGGGCAAACACGTGCACAAGAGCCGTGCCTGGCAGATCCCACCCGGTAACCATAAACTTACTTAATCTAGACCGAAATATCTAGATCATGAGATGGGGATCTGATCTGTCCGATGTGCTCACCTGGCTTCCGCGGGCCTGCCCAGCTGCCACTCCATCATCCCCCAGGCCTGCCACGTGGGGCAATGTCTCGGCGCTTGCTCCGCCCCCTTCTTGAAAAGGGCCCTCGCTCCCGCGATGTCACCCATTTCCTGGCGGAACCAAAAAATGGATCATGAGGTGGCGATGTTAGCGATGGTGCTTGACGAAGGTTTTTCGTGGTATTTGATGATGATTATCATGATTGGTCATTGATTGCTTGATTGGTTGATTGATTGATTGATTGATTGATTGATTGATTGGTTTGTTGAAAAGAGCCCTCGCTCCTGCCATGTCGCCCATTTTCAAGCGAAACCTTAACAAAAGGTGAGATACGTTGATTGGCGGCTATAACAATGGTGGTTGATTGGTGATTGATTATGTTAAAATCATGGTATTTGACGGTGATGGTGATTTGGTGATTGATCGACGATTGTAAAGAGCCCTCGCTCCTGCGATGTCGCTCATTTTCCTGGCAAAAACACAATGGATCATGAGGTACGGCGATGAAAACGATGGCGGTTGATTGGTGATTGGTGATTAACGATTTAAATGATGGTGACGATACGGTTGATTCTATTGAGGTTGGCGATTTGATAATATTATAGTTGCTCATGGTCATGGTCGTTTGAATCGCTGATTGGTTGATTGATTGGTTGATTAATGATTGATGATTATGGTGATTGGGAATGGATTGATCATTTGCTTGTGGTTGATGACGATCGGGATAACTGATAAATTGATTAGGCGTGATAACGACCATTCACGTACGGACCTTGTCTCCGTGTTTTCTTTCCTGTTTATTTATTTCCTGCCAACAGAACTAAACCGATGGGGAGGAACAGCGATGATGCCAATGACGGTTGCATCACGATTGGTGATTGGTTGGTATCCTGATTTACTGTATGTAGTCACGAGTATGAATTTCCAACAAAAGGCATCAATTACCAGGTTCCCCTTTCGGGATGTGGTCGACTTGATATCTCGTGGGGGGTGTCGCGAGTGACTTTTTGTGTAGCTGGGAAAAAAAGAAGAAAAAAAGGCCCATCATCAGCAGTTGAAGCGAAAAAACGCGAAAGGTCCCACCACCAGCTGAAATTTCGAAAGTCTCCAGCCCCAAAAACGAAAGGCTTAACAGCGAAACGATATCGGTACATCTATGTGCTCGTAACCCTGTGGGACCAAGGTATAGTCTAGCGACGACAAAGGGCAATTTTAGCAATTGTGATCTGTTCTGGCCGCATTTTCACTGCCGCATTTTCGTCGCTCGGGGGGGGCACGGTGTACATAAGCGCGCAGTGCAAGTCGCAATGCAGGGCGCGAGTCATGCAACTCCTTGCGTTCAAGTTCGAGTACGTGCTCCCATCAACGATACCCTACCCCAGCAATAGCCGACGCTACAGTCGTCGCATTTTTTTTACACTTACTTAATAATAGTGGTACGACCGTTTCTACGCCAGCGGGGACGGTCTACGGCCACGGGTGGTATGTAGGCAACACGGCCACCCACCCAACCACCCACTCACTCTCCCACCCACCCACCCACCCAGGAGAGACGGCGTTCCGCTGAGCATTCTAAGACAGAGATAGTTTCCCCTCTCAGGTCCCAAAGGGCTTTTACTTAATACCTTCGTGTGTGCAATATTCTACTTCGTATGTATACCTTCATGAGGAGAGCGTACGACTGCCACACAGCCCCGTCTCTCGGCCTCGTGATGATGGCCTTCTTGAGCAGGCTAATGGCTTCGGTGGTGTCGCCTCGCTTGGCCTCCATCATGGCCCACGCCTGCGAACCCACACATGAGGGGAGGCACCGGAATGTGGAGTAAGAAAAACTTGTCTCTTGGTTCCTAATAATCCTCGACGTACCAGTGCATTTTATAGTTGAAACTCAACAAACAAAAGGGGGAGCAAATCAAAGCAAAGATAACCACAAACAAAACAATTTCCGTCGCCTTCCGGTCCTCGTATAATCTGATATTAAAGTCCTGACGTAAATGTTGTCCGAACGCTGCTCCAGAAAAAAAAACACAAAAACACAACTACACGAAACAAGAGCCGAACCGAACCGAACCGAATCGAACCGAACCGAACCGAACCGAACCGAACCGAACCGAACCGAACCGAACCGAACC
>JAYJME010004502.1:0-10887 GCA_036873775.1 Costaria costata
AGGTAAGGTAAGGTAAGGTAAGGTAAGGTAAGGTAAGGTAAGGTAAGGTAAGGTAAGGTAAGGTAAGGTAAGGTAAAGTGAGGTGCGGTGCGGTGCGGTAAGGTGCAGTTGGGTGCACTTCCCTGCACTCGTGTCGCCATGCGGTGCGGGTAGGGGCTTTGCGGTGATGTGTACCGATATGCTATGCCATAAGCGTTGCGGGTCGGTGAAATACCGAGCGTAGTTTTTCTTTTTATAGTTGCACGGCACGGCTTGTTGCAAACCCCTTTTGAACGTATTTATAAAGTTCAATGTGTTTGCACCTACGTCACTTCAGCGCGTACGACCGTAACATTTCCCGTTACAGCGAAGAGCACCCGAACCCTACGTAATTTGCTGAATATTATGTGAAGCCCCTTTGTCAGAAACAACAGGTAAAAGTTTCATCAGGTAAACATTTCTCGAAGTATATTTATTAAGCAATACTTTCTGTTATTGGGCGGTTTGTGCATGTGCTAGAGAGCTGTCGAAGCCTAGCTGCCTCTTGTCAATGCATGCACGAAGTTGACACCCTTGAAGTTTCGACAACGATAGTTCACAAACCGTGCAAGAGGCACACTCCTATCAATAGAAGGGTCAAACCGCTGCGTGCTGATTTGAATAAGTAGCCCTTTTTTGCAGAGCAGCGGCGTGACCCTTCTATTGATGGGAGTGTGCCTTTTGTATATACCCGTACTGAGAGTTGATGTATCTATCGTTAGAGTTGGGGTAGGTCTGCGTCCATTGTGTCGAGGGTGTTCCTCCCTTGAGTTAGGTATGTTGGCGATGGTCGATACTATCACGCTCGAAACAAGTTTGCTACGAGCTTGACGAATAGGATTTGTAAGGTCGACGTACGCCGGCCTCAAAGACTCACGGTCGAGGTGTCACATAACAATTATTCACTCTATGCGGAAGCACGAGAGTTGTTCACGCTGTACGTAGCGTAGCAGAAATCACCTTGTGGTTTACGAAAATGTGCATGTACGTTTGCATACGTCGCCGAAAAGGTATGTCTACAGTATTGGACATCTAGGACTGACGAACTCTCACAGCCAGATTCATATATTGTGTGTTCAGATGCAGAGATTCGCCTACACCATGTTCATCGTAATTGCTACAACTACTTTTAAGTCCGACACAGATGCCTCTGCTGACGATAGTGCCCAGTCCAGGTACCTTTTGGCATCAGTCCCTGGGGCCATGTACCTGCTCGTAGCTTCTATGACCCATGAGATGCGCGCTTGATACTCGCTGCTGGTGGGTGGGCCTTCTGTTGGTCAACGCGCTTTCGGCATCGGGCTTCTCATCGTGTATGGGGTTATGATCAGCGCACCATGACGGTGCTAGTGTCAACTTCAGATAACAGTGCCTCCTTTGTGTTAAACGCGGTAACCGTCTTCTTCATATCTGATCTGGAAAGAGCAACAAAACACGCGACATGGTCCATAACAACTGAATGCTAATCACTCGAGATTTACGGTTTGTATTTATGGTGTCACTTCATACCAACATGGGACACATGCTGCGATAGAGGTGCACCAGCTGTTTTTGCTGAGGCTCTTCGTTGTAAGAGCTGTGTACTTCACCCACAAACAGATTTTGGGAAAACTAAACGTGCAACCCGATGGGCGAAATCATTGGCCTAGGTATACATCAAAATAATATTGCACAAAACGAATGACGCCCCGACGATATTGGGGTAAGAAGCCCCGTCATTCAGGACCTAAACGCCAAACTATGCTACCTCTAGCGTAGCACGTGTCATGGCTGTGGTTCTTTTGTTCGGTCGTAGCTCGAGACCACCAAACAAACCAAAGTTGGTGCACTCCGCACAGGATGTACGAACCACAGCAAAACCGATTTTGATAAACAAGGACATGCACTGGAACAAGTCCAAACGTATCGACCCTTCAGGTTCCCACAGCAGCAAATCTGTGAGGTTTATGACAAAACGTTGCCAGAAAATAATTTGTTTGGCTAGGTATTATAGGTAGTTGCAGCGGTGCCAACTATACGATTGTTTTGGTTTCCTTGTTGAGGAAAGAGTTCTTGTGTACAGGATGCGCGTTTCCCCGCCCGACAACTCGCCCCGAGAGGGACAATGAGCTGTGGGGAAAGCTGCAACTGATGGCGCATCAAACTCCATCGCCATCGACGGTGCCAGTGCCGATGTTAGTGCCGAGGGCCGTTGGCGTGGGTGGGTTTTCTCGTGATTTGAATGTAGAATGAAGCCAAGAAAGGCCAGCCGACTGGTCAAGTTTGTTCAGTTTCTTGGCTTGAGGTGGAACATATCGGGAACTCGGATGGTCGTCGGCTCTCCCCATGATATCGCCCTTGATGGGTTGTCCTTCTAATCATACGAAGGCCTGACATTGTAACACACTACTGTCCAGCTCGTCCACTGGTTTCTTGGCATTGTGTGTTCCGTTTCCCCACGCCTCCCACATTTCGCATTACAAGTTGACGGCAATCTTTCGTGGACCGCAACACGATATTTAGAAATGCCCAGCAATGACCAGCCAAACCGATGGAGACAGTCTAGTGTGCAAGTCTAGTTCGATACAAGTTTGTAATATTCAGTGCGTGTTGCACCACGATTGTAACTGCATGGCATACGGTTTGAGCTAATACCATACTATTTGTTTTATCCAATCCTTTGGACGGAAACTTCCAGTGCTGGAAGAACTGAAAGAGGGGATGCCATTCCCGTAACCTACGTGAGGTCCTTAAGTTCAAAGCATTGCCGTCGATCACGCGCGACAGCCCTCTTGTACACTTTGTATCGAGTTTTCATGCGTGCCTTTGAGAGTAATAAGTCAGCTTAATGTATGCTTCGTATTTTGTTTGGCGTCGTCCGAGTGGTGCCGAACGCTCTAAACTGTGACGCCGAGATGTTGATTTCGTTTTGACAACCTCGTGGGGTTCCCCTCTCAACTTGACGTTGTCCGCCCAGGACGAGAAGGGGTTCAAGCTTTTTGTGTCCGTTCCACAATAGTGGCGCCTGGTTTGGGCGATACACTCCCTCGGGATCAGCTTTACGCTAGCCGTGGTCGCAATAGTCTACTTCGGGGATTCTTCGGCATTGCTGGAGGTAAGAACGGTGTTCTCCAAACGTGGCCCAATCGGTTCATCTGGATGGTTAATCCAGTGGGGGCGACGGTGTCCTCCTTGCTGTTGAGTTCCACTCTGCAAGCGGTTTGCGACTTCTGGAGTGAGGCGTGTGGAGGCGTAGATGAACCTACGTGGGGTTTAACTGTAAAACAGGTCTTCGTTCGTATCGCCGAAGTCTTGAAACGAGCAAAATAAGCTTTCAGAGGACAGCATTGTTTCTACGTGACCCAGGGCCTATGGCTTGTTCCGGTGGTCCCCAATTATATATATATATATATATATATATATATATATATATATACGCAGACGGAGGATGGATTTCTCTTCCTTTTTAGTATGCTGAAACAGATGCTGCGACTCGGACCAGAGAAGAAGAATTCAGCTTCAAAATTACAGATAACATAGTGTTGTTGTTGTTGTTGTTAAACGGGGTGCCTTCCGTTGGGCTTGCCCTCAAGGCGTCGGCGAGGTTGTTTCCGCCCCGTAAATGCCCTGCCTCTATTCTGCATCTGTGATATTCCTCGGAAAGGAACGAGCCCGAAACAATTAGGGACAGCTACGTAGGTCCTAGTGTGTCGTCTCTGCTATAGTAGTGGGATGGGGTATTGGATTCTGGATCATATCGTTTATGTCCGTGCTGATCTGTTCTTGGCATGAAAGTGGGTGTGAATGGCACAGCGCTCCGATAGTAGTCACGATTCTTGCCTACTTTATTGTACAGGGCGTTGTTTTCGCTGGATTCCATATGGTGGCTGACACAAACGTTCTGGGAGCAAGGTTTGGAGGGCTGGTGAAACCCGCCGTCGACACGTTGAGCCGTCGACACGTTGAGAAACAGGGATAGAGTGGCACACTGGGTTATGGCGTCAGTTCATCGCGATTTCGTAGTTATTTGGATAGGGTACTGAGATTTGCTGAGACTGCACCCCGAATACCAGTCATGATGGCTGCAGAGCTTGCCTACTAGGCTGCCAGCGAAACATAATCATGAATACTTCTGCATCGATTACAAGAAAAAGGCTTAGATGCTGAGAAGCAGTAGCGCTGAATTGTTTGGTGTCATTGTTGGTAGGGGGGTGAATTGAAATGTATCCCGGCGGGAATATACACATGTCTGAAGTTCTACAGCGATTTGATGAAAGGACCTCGTGGGACTCTTTCGTCGGCAACTCTGTCACAGTTACTTGGTACCAGGTGCAGTGAGCATATTGCAGGCAGCACTCGACGCCATAATCAAAGTTCGTTCTCGGTAGGAGATCGATTGGATATAGTTACCTAGCCCACTTACTCGATGACTGTGGATTGTGTGCCTTGGGTAATTCGAATTGAATGATGCGAGCGAGTATTGCTGTACGAATACGTTCCAGCAACACACATGCCCATTTGATGTTTCAAGAAAACACGGGAACATGCTTGGTTTGCTATGAATATGTGTTTCCCAAACGGTTCAGCCGTATGGACGGAAACAATCTGCTACTAGGCGAAGCTCGGGGGGCACGTGCACACGAACAGGCATGAGTAACTTGTTTTTTGGTTTTAAGGGAATATTATAGGTTGTGCTTTTTATTACCTTAGAAAGAACACAATCTAGATCAACCATTGTTCAAAACTATTGCATCCGAGTGCAGACCGTCAATAAATATTGAAACCTTCATCGTTGACTCCAACACATTTGCTGGGATTCTTTTACCTCCGTTTTTCTAGCCGGATGTCTGAATATATGCCGGATACATCCAACGCTAGCCATATAGAGAGATAGCGTTGTATCGCTACTGTTGCATCCAGTTAGAATTTTGCAGTTTTAAAAATTGCCAGTGTGGCTATTTGTACGATGCATTCAACGCGATCACAGTGCTAATACTACGTAAATATGTTCTGTGCAGTCCATCCGCCTCAAAAAAACTTTTTCCCCGCAGCTCAAACGCACACATTTGTCGGACACGTGTGAGTTGTTCGAAACTGCCCAAACGGCGTCAAACCAGTTATCTCCGGGCCTATAGTATCCTCAATTCCGTCGAGGTTTTGAATGCAATAATGTCAACCGCTTTTTTTCAAACCACGAGAAGGTGCGGTTCCATACATTCGATAAACAACGGGTTTCGAGAGTTCGTGACATGTTCGCCGGGGGTTTGTTTTCGATTGCACAATTTCGAAAAAAAATCAAGGATATATGGCCAAAACACAGGATTCAGTCTAATTTGGATAACAAAGCGCTAGCGTTTGTAGACTTGGTGCGTATAGGTTTCTTTTGATTTCGAGGTTTTCTTATTTCGGGAATGTTCTGAGTGACCAACGTTGAAGGTCATGCTGCACAATGTCGGACGGCGACAATGATCATGATAGAGTACCTTAAACGCTTCTTCCTACCTATACGCGCGCGTCCCTTGTTATATTTCTGCCCAACAACCCAAAATGTGTGAGAACTTCATAATTTAACCAACACTGGATAATTCTGACCGTTTTTGTCCAGACTTCGAGGGACGTGTCTTGATGCAAAATTTCGAAACCAGATACAATCCACAGTAGTTGGGGAATACGCGTATTTTTTCTCGCGCTCAGCGTCGACTTCTCTTGTCTTTGCGGTTACTCATATATTTCAATCGTTTACAATATTTTGATATTTGAATAGTTACGAATACAAACGTTGTGGGAATTTGTTCCTGGTGGACTACATGCATCATGCGTGTACGTTGCCCCCATTTCGGTTTCCAAGGTTACGGGTAACATAGTAAAGTTTTTTGTGCACTTACGATACCCCCGTTGTATAAGTGCCGTAGAACGAACGCCTTGTTCGCTCAGATCGTTTTGACCACACAAGAGGTGTGCGATTTGAGAGGTTTTCTAGTGTATGTAAAGGCGTTTCCGTACATGGAACACTACAGGACGTCGGGTAACCGCATGAAATCCTGCTACCCACCTGCAACTCCAGTTCCCTTTGGGGAATAATGCGGCTGCCGGGAACATACATCGCTGGTATGTATTACCCGACAGGAGGGCCGCAGGCATCGCAGGTGCCAAGTGCACCGTTTGGCGTCCGAGCCATTTTGTTATTCGGTGCCAAACCAGATACGATGTGTATGTGCCGAAGACGTGTGTTTCCTTTGGCCTAGTGGGTAAGGCACAATTATATTTTCAAAAATCGTGTTCATGACGCCTGCTACGATAGGTCTACGTAGCCGTTTTTTGGCCGCAATGTTTGTGACTGTCGGGGACCTTGAACAGAAGAAATAACTACCGTGTTTTCGTTGGAATACAAATTGTTTTCCGCAGTATTTTTGTTAACTTCCTGCAGTTCATAGGCCATGTGACTGCCGGTTGGGTTAAGAGTGAAGTGTTTAGCAAATACGGCCGTCTTTCGATGGGAGATAGAGCTATAGAAGTGAGGGGAGCTTCAGGAAATGTTTCGTGCTCCCTTACAGCATCGTTGCATGCATGCGTTGAGTGTTAAATACTCTCCAGCACAGTATACAGTGTCTGGAGACCTGGTGAAGTAAAGAGTGGTCATGATGCACTAAACGATGTTAGTATCGTACGTGCCGACAGGCTTTTCCAGGACATTGCTCACGACATTGGGTGCATCGAGCCCCACAGCGTTTCGCCTTTGTTCGTTAGAGGCAACCAATTGTTGAGCTCTTTCAGTCATCATGTGACTGCAGTGGCACAGTAGTTAGAAATTCTTAACGAGACAGCTATATACTTGAATTCGATCACAATCTCGTCCGCATTGATCACCGGGGTACAACCCTACTATTCTTATAGCATATGTTAATGCTCTTCATATCAAACCCTTCTTCTACTCGTCGACAGCAAGAACTCTCAGTGTCCGTCCTGGGTGTCCACTCCTAGAGATACAAGTTCTTTGGTTACAAGCTGCGTGCCAGAGTTAATGCATTGATACAATAATGCATTGTTAAAATACAAAGCACTGCTGTCATGCCATGGTGCGGAGGACGACAGGAACAACATACTTAAGTACCCCATCAACCTGTACAATACGAAAGAAAGGAAGACACAATATACACATACGACAAGGAAGAAAGTCAGAAATATCGCGAAAAAGAAATGAAAACAGGAATCAAGTAACACGAACGCCACAAGAAAGATACAATCAAACCGGAAATGATAGCTACAACTCAGAAATTATAGCCCAAACACAACGTAAATACCCGGAGCAAGAGCCGAAATCAACACGCAACGAAAAAAACCAAAACGGCTAAGGGGGAACAAAACAGGAAAAAATAATGGATCATACAAAGAAAGACACACAAGAAATAAACAAAGCCACGGAAAGTCGAAGCACGAAAATAATTACATTCGAGGTAGCGGCAGCAGTCGGTGGTATTACTCCAGCAGCATTAGAAATAGATAGGCAGAATGTTCATACTAGTCGGCCCGGTACCTCGCTACCCAGTCTGAAATATCCTTCCTGCTTTCGACTAACACGGTTTCCCTTCTACTCTTCTTGCTCCCCCCCTGCCCCCACTCCCCTTGACGGTTTCCCTCTACTCCTCCTGCTGCCTACCCTCCCCTCATTCCCTTCAAAACAACCCACAGACGGTGCGCTGCGCTTGAAGCCCAGCTCCGCGTCCTCCTCATACCAGATCGCCATGAACCGTTTGGCTGCTTCAAGGACCCCAAGGCACCACCTGTCCACCCTCTTAGGCTGCCGTGGGTCACAGTGAGGTCTTAACTCCAAACGTCAATGGGTCGTTTTCCGTTGATCCCTGGTGAGATTGGTCTTCAAGTAGGCACCTGTGCCACGTGTTCCACTTTCCGGCTGGGCTTGGGTTCTCCCCGCCAGCCACCGTCCTGAGCATCACCCGACTGGGCAGTCTCTCCACACCTTGCGACACCACAGCCACCACGCAATATATGAGCCGCCGTTTACGGGTGTTCGCATATATGGTATCTAATTGTGTCAGCTTGGCGGCCCTCGCGTACGAGAGGGTGGCGTGGTCGGTACGCTGTCGTCGCTTTAAGTCAAGACACATGCTACGATAGAGGTTGCACGTCGTCGACCCGCCATTTCTGCCTGACAGGTTTGTTTATTCAAAAACTGCCCGATACCATTAGTGTTAAATATTGCGGGCATTATCCACTTTATGGCTAGGCTATTATGGGTTTCTTCTGTCAGTTTTCACTTTTGTTTTTCGTACAACTCATATTTTGGGAGCGAGGTTAAAGGGCTGCATAAGCAAGAACTTCCAGAACCCTCTGGGTACGCCGTTGCCTTAGCCTGCATCCCAATGACTCGCTTGAGGACCTCGTTGCGAGCCGCTCGGAGCACGGTGAAGAGCTACTCTCTAAGGACCCGTGTCACACACCCTTGAAGCACGGTCTCAATTACACCCATCGGCCTTCAGCATACGGACGTTCAGACAAAGCGTTGCAGTCGTGCTGTCATGCAACTCCGGGCCGAACCGTCTAAGGCATGTCCGCATGAGCTGGACCTGTCGATCGTTTGCGATCGAGATCGCAAGATCAGCGCGTTCGTGGACAATGCCGCCTAGGAATACAAACTGAGTCGTCTTTCTATACCTTTGGTCGGCTGCAGCAATGACGAATGTTGGAGTGAGGGATGCCTGGCCCGGTCCACGTAGCAGCATCGTATCTGTCTTATTTCCAAATACTGTGGCGGCTGCTGCTTCGAAGACAGTCACGATAAATGCCGCGAGTCCTTCCGCGGTTGTCAAAACAGTTCTTGCGTCGTTGGTGTACAGCATGCCCAACACAGCCCTCCTAACGCATGCTAACGTTTTGTTCCCACTACCCCGACGTCCTGGAGGCGGACGAAATCGGTCAGGATTATCTCATCTTTGGTAAATCGTATACACACGACGTGTATATCATTGCAGCGAAGAACACGTTGGACTGTAGTAACGGCGAGACAGTACGCAGCCTTGCCGCAGCTTCTTCGTGACATTAAACCATTACGAGTGTTCGCCGTCATCCGTACGCACGCGAGCCTGCATTACTTCGTGGTAGTTAGGGAGAACTGTAAGCATCCAATTTGGTACGCGAGCGTGTTATTGACAGTAACTCTCACAGCAGTTCTCGGTCCACAGAATAGTACGCTTTCTGCAGATCAATGAAGCACATGCACAGGGTAATGTTTCTCTGTTTTCGGAGTTATTCCAATCGGCGCATGATAAAAATCATGTCGACCGTTGATCGTGCCTCCTCCCAGACTTGCAATAGTTGTTAAAATGCGACGAAAACAATTTCAACAACACCTTGCCTGCGTGGGCGGCAAGCAATGTCCCATCGGTAATGGTTGCAATCTGTTCGACCCTTATTTTCGTAATGGACATATTGATGATCGCATATGTTCATCACTTGAAGACCTCTCTCGTTAATCAAACATTGACAAGGAAGTTGTGGAAGCACCGGGCGAACGAAGGGTGGTCGAAGTTGAGCAATTCTGCTTGCAAAGCATCAGGTCCTGTTGCTCTCCAGTTGGACACGACGTTAATTGCTTGCGTCATCTCGCCGATGTAATTGGGACATTTGTATTTAGACGTTAGCATTTCAAATTGTGTTGACGTTATTGCAGGGGCGACCCGGGTGATAATTGTGTTTGGGTGTTGTTGTGAGGCATTGCATCTTGAATTTAGTGTTGGAACGGTTATCGCGCTCTGGTTTGCCTGCTTTTCGATTATGACAAGAGGTTTTGAAATCCCAATTTTGTTGTTCTGTCGATTGTTTTCCTAGTTTTTGACAAACCAGACAATACTCAAATGAGTGTGGCGCTTTGACCTTGGATTCCTGTGGAATTTTTTACGTTGAATGATATAGTGGCGAGCTAACTTGAATGTAGTCTGGGTATGTTTGGTTGAAGTTAGTGCGGCAACGGCCCCGGGAGGAAAACGTCTCCGGGGGAGTTGGAGATCTCGCTTTCCGCGGATCCGCCCGTTTCAGTATAGGTTAACGTGGTGATAGTAAATCTTGCCGTGGTAGCTTTGTGGGCACTCTAGTTGGCTGATGGGTGTTCTACAGGCGACTCAATCAACCTAGGGATATTCCAAGACCCATCATCTTGATCTGGCCAAACAAGCCTAGAGTCTTGTTTCCACCCACAGCATCCACGCCGGCCGAGTCAAACTCGAGCCTTCCCAAATGCCACAGCATCCAAGCACAAATCACCCCATAGCGTTCGGGCTATAAGGGTAGGGTCAGGGTTTAGATATGGTTACCGACGTTACATGACACAGCAAAACCCCCGTAAAGATTCACTCCAAAGGGGTGATCAAGTATCACCACCTTCACGGGTAGAGAGTGGTCCGTCCCACCTCACCACGCCCCCCGATCACCGACTTGAGCATGGGCGTCCGTTCGTTCGGCGAGGTCACCGAGGTCTGCCGTGTGGGGGGTCGTGGCGGGGGCGCAGTGCAGCCGACTGTCCGGTGGCGCACAACACAGCGGGTTCATCGCGGGGAAAATTGAAGGAGGCATCTAGTCGTGAAGACCCAGTGCCACGTCACCACCACCATCGTCTCTACGGCAGATCTATATTAGTCAATACTGCTCGATAGAAGCGATGGTGGTGATGGTGTCGCATTATATCCTTGATACCATGCCGAATTTGGTATGCTCCACGGAAAAGCCGCTGTAACGTGTGCCACCCGGCCCCCCGACACGGCACGAGGGTTTCACGCCCGCCCCACACGGCCTCCCTCCGTGACGACGGCGAACGAACGGCCAACCACGCCCAACTTGGCGATCGGGGGGGGTGGGAAGGCGCCCTCCCGGGGACGG
>JAYJME010004503.1:0-10885 GCA_036873775.1 Costaria costata
GGGGCTTTTTCGACTGTATAAGAAAGCCGATTTGGGCTTCAGTCGAAAAGGGCCCTTTTCGACTGAGAAAAAGGACTACAGTCTGTGTAAGAAATGGCCTTAGGTAATTCAGACCCGGGGTCACATACGTAGCCGGTACTCCTCTCCCTTCGCCGCTGCTTGGAGCGGGTCTTGTATTACACGAAGTATGATATAATACGTTATGGTATGATATGATGGTGAATCTACTGGACTGCTGCTGTAATCAATGAAAAACATTCGTTGAACCATGGGTTCATGGCTACATACATATAAGGCGGGCGTCTCGTGTGTCGTGGCAAGTTGCCCCCCCGCCGCCACTGCTGCTGTCCGCTGCTGTCGGAGGCTGACTTTCGCCATCAAGCAACCAGCCCACGGGTGGACAGTCGTGCGGTGCTCGTATAAGGCCTGTGCTGCCCCCCACACCCCACACGCCACACACCCCAACACCATTTCTTTACGTACTCTTTGAGGACGAAACGTTTCTTCGTGATTTTCCATTGTATTTCGTACATTTCGTGGCATGTTGCACCATCCGCAGCAGAACTCGATTATTCGCCGTGCGAAGTACGACCTCGAAAAAAAAAGTAGAAACCGAACAACACGCGCTTTGGCTGTATATATCGCGCACCGAATTCGTCGGGGTCAGGGTCACGTCTCAAGTAAGCATTAGCTGCTGGTATACGTATCGTAGTCCACACAATAATCTATCGAGGCGAGGAAGCTTAAACTGCTGTTGCTGCTGCTGTTGTCGCGAGCAGCGCGGAACGTTACGCAGCGATCGATACGTGAAGAAGATGTAGAGTTTGGCAGAAGGAAGGAAGCGCCGTTTGATTCCAATCCGAAAAGCCCTTCCACAACTTCCAATTCTTGCGACCGGGACCGGACCCTACACGTAAAACCCTGAGCACTGCTGCTGCTGAGCACTCCTTGCCACAACACACCTGTTTAACTCAGCACCAAAATTGACGTGGATTCCGCCGCTCGCTGTCAGCTCTCGGTCGTATCTCCATCCCGCACTCGATTGCCTCGTGGTCGTAGTCTGGGGGTTGTTGTTCGGGGCAGCGGCGGAGGCTTGCGATTGATCGGCGTTTTTGTTGCCCGTCCCGACGCGCAGGGACAGCGAGCGCCGCAGCGACCCACGTTTCATGCTGCAGGGCTTTGTCGGGCTATTGCTGCAGTAGAACCCTCTCTCTGCACCTCTGCGAGGGGCGACGTACACAGCTGAGACTCCGGTCAAGACACAACAGCAGGACAGAGAAAAAGAAGAAACCGAGAGCACCTGAACAGGGTAAAAGTCTCTAACAAAAGGAAAAGTTGTCCCGCATAAACATGCAAACTCATTTTGTGGAACACCTTACCGCGAACAACCCACCCAAAGACCGGTAGGCAACAACATGCTCGCTTCTTGTTCCCACGTTGCTGATGCGATGCGACATACGAGAAGCTACCGGGGCGCCGTGAGGCCCATCATCTCTGCCTTGAACAGCAACCTACCCCAGCATATTAACTATCTCTTCGCGAAGCAACAAGGGCAACAACATCAACAACAACAACAACAACAACAATGGCGCTGCGTTAGCTCCTCGCCGCCTGAAGCCCTCTCACACCAACACCACCACCTGCACACTCAACAGCGACAGCAACATCACCACCAACACCAACAACAGCAACAGCAACATCAACGACAACAACAACAGCAACAAATTTGCAGAAGCAGCAACTTTTCGCTACCGCACATCAACACAACCGCCAGGAACACGAGGGTGCCAAGCAGAACGCCGATGTCTCGTAACCGATGCGCTCCTCCTACTGGCAATTTGTGCGGCGGAACCTCAATCTGGTGTGGCTCGGGCGGCGGAAGCGGTAGCACGACCAGCACCCACTCGTGCAGCATATCTCGAGGACTCCACACGCCCTCCTCGGCGGACAGCTCGTCCCCGCCGGAGATCGCGCGAGCACCGGTGGAGTGCGGCGTGGTCAGCCCGAGACGGACGGTGCCGGCTCACATTCCGAAGACGCCGTACTACGCGGACGGCGCCGTACCTCCAGCGGACAATACTGTGAGTGGTACAAGGTTCCGCTCCGCGGTCGGCTGACGCCGCCCGCTACACTCGCGCATGGAAGAATGCAACAAATTGTGAAGGGCGCAGAAGAGGCCCATGATTTGGTGCAACTACTAGTAGAGAGGTAAATGAGGCAAGGCTGCCTCGTACTCGCAGTACTCGTAGGCAGTGTGCGTTGGAAGGAGCAAAACTTTAAAAAAAAACATCCCGCCTCGAAAAAACAAACACGGCAGCTGCATCGCCATCAAAACGACCGCAGCACGGCGACCGCGGCCAACTCGAGACGGCTTGCAACCAAACAAGTCACACGCGTCAGCCCCAGCCCGCCCGCTTCTGCAGACGGCGGGTTTGGGGGAATCGGACACGTACAACTCTCGCAATCACGGAAAACCACGAATGTTGCACATACACAGCAGTACACCTCACACAGACAGACTAATTAATTATTGGATGCCTGTACGCACCCCGCAATGAAGAGGCGTTTTTGCCTGTTAGCAAAAAAAGGCCTCATCATCAATAGGGTTTGAAAATGCCAAGAGCTCCACGGCGGGCGCGCCCTATATGTGCAAGAACAACCTGCCAAAAGTTATGTGCAAGTTGCGGGTCTGATTGGTCGAGGCTGGTCTTTCGGCCGCCCGGAGGTTTTTGGGAAAAACGCCACCAAAACACGCGGCGGAGCCGCGTGACCGCCCCTGGCGACCCCGAGCCCCAAAGGGTTGGGGTTCGGGTTCGGGTTAGGGTTCGGGTTAGTTCTGGGGTCGCGCTGGTCTTGGCCGACGTGGGAAGTTGAAGTTGACAACACACGAACCTGCACATAACTTTTGCAGGTTGCTCCAGCACATAGGGCGCGCCTCCACGGCGCAGGGAAAAACTGGCGGATTCGACAAACAACGCGGACGCCGCATGCATGTAATCGTACATACATATTTTGATACTCTATGTATCATAGAAAGAACGGCACAGCACGGCACAGCAGCACCACACCGCAGGGCTGGGCACGGCACCGCACGGCGCTGCACTACACTGCACTGCGCTGCTGCGCTGAGCTGAGCTGAGCCGGTTGCACTTTTTTTTGTCATTTTACTGGTACCTGGTGGTACTTCGCATGACACCTGCCTGGTATATACGGAAGAGAAGGCACAGCACCGTACCGCACGGCAGGGGCACGGCAACGCACGGCACCGCACGGTGCTGCGCTTCTGTGCTAGTTGAGCTGAGCTGAGCTGGGTGTGTTATGTTTTTGCAAAAATGTAGAAAGCGAATAAATTCAGGAAGGTTCCAAAAACACTCAAAACTAAGCGAGAAAATCGAAAAAAACCGGGAAAAACAACGAAAGCACGTAAGAAAGTCGAGAAAAAAAACAAAACGATTTTTCAAAACTCGAATCAGAATAAAAAAGAGTCAAAACTAAGCGAGAAAATGGAGAAAAACAAACAGAAACACGAAGAAAACAACGAAAGCACGTTAAGAAAGTCGAGAAAAAACTTTTTTTCGGAAAACACAACTTTTTTTCGGAAAACACAAAAGGGTTTTCCAATGCTCGAATCAGAATCGAAAAAGAGTAAAAAACTAAGCGAGATAATCGAGAAAACTGAAGAAATAAAGAAAAACGCGTGAAAACGAAAATAAAGAATAACGAAGAAAGCGAAAGAAACCTGGAAGGTTCCGAAAGGCTGTTCGGCAATTAAGGGCTGAGAAGTGGGAGGATATGCCGAGGGAGCGGGCCCAGGGGGGGGGTGTACATGATCTTACTTTTTTTTGCACCCAGTGGAGGCAATAGCCGTGACACCATGGTGTCACCACGGCGACATCTGTTCACGGGTCAGGTCAAACATCGCGGGTCGGGTCTGACACGACCCGACCCGCGATTTGTTTTGGTTGTCGACGTCTATACCCGACCCGATCCGTGAGATCTTAAAAACCTCCTGACCCGACCGGACCCGACCCGTGGTAATTGAAAACCTCCCGATCTGAATCGATCCGACCCGTGAGAGTTTGATTACCTCTTGACCCGACCCGACCCGCGATTGTTTTTGGTTGTCGACGTCTATACCCGACCCGATCCGTGAGATCTTGAAAACCTCCTGACCCGACCGGACCCGACCCGTGGTAATTGAAAACCTCCCGATCTGAATCGATCCGACCCGTGAGATTTTGAACACCTCTTGACCCGACCCGACCCGACCCGACCCGACCCGACAGATTCCGACCGACCCGTGATATACGAGTCATGTCGTGGGTCGGGTCACCTTGACCCGCCAGAAAAAATATTACGACCCGTGAATCCGGCCCCCACGGGTCGACACTTCCAAAGCTATATTATGTTAATTTTTGTACTCCACACGGATATGTGGCCTGGCTGTAGTGGGCATCGATGGATGCGGACATGAATATACTGGTTTAGATTTGGCGGTGGTTTTAATGTTTGAATATGATACCGAAGACGTATCGCCACGAGAGAGGCCTTCGGGCAGCAAACGGCAAAATTTTGAAGTGGCGGATCCACGGGCAGCATCCGCGGGTCCGACCCGCGGGTCATCGAAAAAATGTTCGAGGGTCAATCGACCCGCGACATGACACCTTATCTCACCGGTCATGACCCGAATCCGACCCATGGGTTTTTAAGATTTTCAAACCTGACCCGACCCGACCCGTGATTTTTTTTCGTCTTCAAATCTGGCCAGACCCGACCCGACCCGTGAGATTTTGCACTCATCCTGACTCGACCCGACCCAACCCGCGAGATTTCGAACAACCTCTTGACCCGACCCGACTCGACCCGACCCGACCCGACCCGTGAGATTCTGAAAAGTCCTGACCCGACCCGCGTCGGGTCATGACCCATGAACAGCTCTGGAAAGTATTGGAAATGGCGTAATCCTCAAGAACTCGAAAGGGTATCGTTGGAGAAGTTTTTTTTTAAATCTGGGTGCGTCTGGGGTGGTGGGTGGGCTCATACCGAGAAGCGTACGGCCGATTTGCTGGTTTTCCGGGTCGCAATCACTGAAAAAGAACAAATCGAACTGAAACAAATCCATTGCCGTAATAAATAGGCTTACGTTTTTTTTGTGTACACGTACAAACACACCGAAACTTAGTTGCAGCACCGTTGCTGTACGAGACCAAAATGTCCAAATCAAACTCTGATACGGTACGTATCTTTCCACGGTTTCACCCGTTTGCGTTACGACGTATATACACGGTCTTGTTTCGAAGTTTCTGCAAGAACCCCGTCAACCAAATCTACAAAATACGACCACAAAATCGAATTTGTGTCAGGACCGTCCACCGGGATGCCCATTTCTTAATGGTCACGTAGTGTTGATGGTTGCCGACTCTAAACCCGCTAAACCTAGCGCCGATACCTATACACAGATCCATGGTTGAACGTGATGCCTTCTGTTCTCTGCCGCGTCCTTGTTCTAAGGTTTTGCGTGTACCTTGTATGTATCTAGTGGACTCAGGTAACCTTGAAAATGATTTGGATATATATGTATCCGTACCAATTTCGGCATTTGGCGAGGGTGATTGCGTCCATACGTACCCGCTGTAGACAAGTTTATACGATACAAAAAGCGTCAACCTAGACGTCGATACCTAAACATATATCCGAGCTTGCACGTGACGCCTTCGGTTCTCTGCCGAGGGTTAGTTTCACAGTTTCTGCACGTACGTATCTTGATGGCGAAACCTATTAGTAGCCAAGCCTACGGGTGGTCTAAGTGTCGATTTGGATACTGTAATTTTCGCATTTTCCAGACCTCGACTGCTTTGAACGTCATCTACCTGCTGCATGGACGCGATATGGGGGCAAAAGCGCCAAAACCAAGCGCCGAGGCATCAGCGTACTTCCATGGGTACACGCGATGGCTTCGGCTTTCTGCGGCGTGCCTGTCTCGTTTTTTTCTGTATGTGCATGTATGTACGAGCAGGAGATATCCTCTTTGTTCACATCGTGATCTATTCGTAACTATAGCGCAGCGCAACCACAAAATTGTGTTTTTTGTCGGCACGCTGTCTGCTCATGCTCGCTCCTGTATCCACAAGGATGTGCTGCGCCTCGCCAAAAACAGGCGCCTCTGGCGGCATGAACGTTGTTATTGAAAACGTTACGAGCTGTCCTGTTCGCGGTTAATATCATGCTATTGACAACAATGCACTTACACGCTTGGAAGTGTGTGTGATGCTACTACCCGTACGGAGTTGCGACAACAACGTTGGCTTTGTAGGCGTATTTGTTTTACTCCATTTCCCATTTCAACATGATATAACTACACATCGTACGCCAAGCAACACACATTAGTGCCTAAGGTGAAGCACAAATCACTGGAGGCGCCCAAGAAACGTCAGGCAGAGCGTCGCACTCCGTGCTGGTCGCGTCGAGGGGAAGGAAAGAGCAGTGTACTAGGTAGTACTGGCAGAAGCGCCTGGCAGCGCGTTGCACTCTATATTGTCGCGTCGATGGGGGCGAGAAGGAGTAGTATTCGCTCTCATCGCATACTGGTGGAAGCGGCTCCTCCTCCCCCTCGCGAGGAGCCGCTTGCACTGGTGTACCATGAAATCGAGTACTACTCTTCCCTTCCTATCGACGCGACGCGACGCGACGAGCACGGAGTGCAACGCCCTTGCCAGCACGGAGTGCAACGCTCTTGCCAGACACGTCCCCTTCTCCTCTCCTCGCGAGGAGCGGCTTCCACCGGCGTGCCACGAGATCGAGCACTACAGTTTCCGCGGGGAGCCGCTTCCACGGGTATGCCACGAGATCGAGTACTACTCTTTCGTCCCCCACGACACGACGAGCACGAAGTGCAACGCCCTGCCAGACAATTCTTGGGCAGCTCCGGTGAGCTGCTCGTCATAACCCTCCTTGGTACCTCGTATCACAAGTAAGGCTGGGCTTCACTGTTTCCGCATGCCTGCCGACAACTTCCGAAAATTACTTCAGTGAATCAGTCCAACCAAATACCCAAACCAGACCTCAACTCTGCTTGTATGTGTATGTACGAGTATGATACATCCTCTTTCTTGACTTCGTCATATATCCATAGTTTATCGCATCGCAACCATTTTTTGTTTTTGATTTCGGTACGCTGTCTGCTCATGCTCGCTCTTGTATCCACAAGGAAGTGCTGCGCCTCGCCAAAATTAAAGGCCTCTGGCGGCATGAACGTTGTTCGTTGAAGCGTCCTGAGCTCTCTTGTTCGCGGTAAATCTCATACTATTGAGAAGAAGGCACATTCACGTCTAGTATTACGCGCGATGCTACTGGTTGTACGGAGTGGCAACAAGACAACAACAATAACTTTGTACTCGTGTTTTGATTGACTCAATTTCAATAGAACCAGACATCTTAAGCCACCAGCGGCAGACAGCAGAGCCTAAGGTGAAGAACAGCTCCCCGGAGGTGCCCAAGAAACGTCTGGCAGAGCGTCGCACTGCGTGTTCGTCGCGTCGAGGGGAACAAAGGAGCACCTGTAGTACTCGGTCCCGTGGCAGAAGCATCTGGGAGAGCGTCGCACTCCATGTCGTCGCGTCGAGGGCGAGAAATAGTAGTACTCGTTCTCGTGGCACATCGGTGGAAGCGGCTCCCCCTCCGCCCGAGGAGCCGCTTGCACCGGTTTTGCACGAGATCAGGGACTACTCTTTCTGTCTGCTCCACGCGACGAGCAACGGAGTGCAACGCTCTGCCAGACGCGTCTCCTTTTCTTCTCCTCGCGAGGAGCCGCATCCACCGTGTTCCATGAGATCGAGCACTACACTTTCCGCGAGGAGCCGCTTCCTCGGGTATGCCACGAGACTGAGTACTACTCTTTCCTTCCCCTCGACGCGACGAGCGCGGAGTGCAACGCCCTGCCAAACAATTCTTGGGCAGCTCCGGTGAGCTACTCTTCATGATCCTCCTCGCTACCTCATGTCACAAGCATCTATGGTTTTTACTGCTTCCGCGTGTGCCGGACGACAACTTCCAAAAACTATTTCCTTGAATCGGCCCGACCAAATACCCCAACCAGACCTCAACTCTGCATGTATATGTATGTTCGAGTAGGATACATCCTCTATATTGACATAATCATCTATCCACAGTCTATCGCAACGCAACCACAACGTTTTTTGTTTTCGATACGCTGTCTGCTACTGCTTGCTCTTGTATGCACGAGGAAGTGTTGCGCCTTGCCAAAACCAAGAAAAGGCCTCTGGCGCATGAACGTTCTTCATGAAAGTGTTCTGAGCTCTCCATTGTTCGCGGTACATCTCATACTATTGATAACAAGTCACTCACACCCTTGGTATTGCGTGCGATATCACTACCTTTACGGAGTGGCGACAACAAGAGAACAACGATCGCCTTGTAGTCGTATTCGTCGTCGCGTCGATGGGGCAAGAAATAGTAGTGTTCGCTCTCATGGCATACTGGTGGAAGCGGCTTCTCCTCGCGAGGAGCCGCTTGCACCGGTGATCCACGATATCGAGTATTGCTATTTCCTTCCCTTGACGCAACGTGTACAGAGTGCGACGCTCTGCCAGATGGTTCTAAACGCCTGTCAGAGCGCCGCATTCCTTTTAAACGTCTGGCGGAGCGTCGCATTCCGTGCTGGTGGCGTCGAGGGGGTAACGAAAAAGTAGTACTCGATCTCGTGGCATACCGGCGGAGGCGGTTCCTCCTCCGGGATAAAATCGCCGGGGCTGCCCAAGAAGCGTCTGGCAGAGCGTTGTACTTCGTTCTTGTCGCGTTGAGCGGAAGGGATGAGTAGTACTCGGTCTCGTGCCAAGCTGGTGGCCGACTCCCACGGGCATGCCACGAGACCGAGTATTACTCTTTCCTTCCCCTCGACGCGACGAATACGGAGTGCGACGCTCTGCCAGAGGATTCTTGGGCAGCTCCGGTGAGTTGCTCTTCATAGCCCTCCTCGCTACCTGGTACCTCGTATCACAAGTAAATATGTGGTTTACTATCTCCGCATGCCTGACGACACCCTCCGAAGACTACATCAGTGAATCGGTCCGACCAAATACCCAAAACCAAACCCCAACTCTCCCATCATCATAATTTGTTCAGCTTTTGCGCTACGTACCCTCGAAAAGGGAGAGAGACGCGTATTCGTTCTATACTGGACCTTGTCCAGATCGGCGACCAACATGTAAGAAAGTTCGTCAGGTCGTTTTTGAGCTGAAACGCCCGCACAATGTGCCTCACCCCCCTTGTATGCGGTACGTAGCCCCCTCTAAGGGATCCTACTCGTAATGCGTTCGGGATTGGAACTCCCTCATATGTCGACGTCCCTTATCAGAGTTGACACCGGTTCCTTATTACCAACAGTGGGCAAAAGCGGTGCGCAGGAATTTGACGCCCCTTATATACAGTTTTCCTTGTCGCGAGGTACCTTAAAAAGGGGCTACCTATTGTACTACTGCTGTATACCAGACGCATACATACTTAATAACTCACAATTGACGTGGTCTTTATAACATATGCGTTCGACATATCACACAACCTACAACACTTAATATCAACTCCTTTATGTGTTTATGTATAATATGTATGGTATGTTAATAATCATGCTGCACAGACCCCAGGTTTCCTACGCTCAGTCTTCCACGCTAAACGAGACCGAATTTGGTTCTTCAATCGTCCACTCTAAACGAGACCGAATGTAGTTCTCGTACAGCCTTTTGCATACACATATTACAAGAACTACAGTGGTACATTGATATGCACTGCTGTACATTGATATGCACTGCTATAGATGCTACTACTGCTGTACCAGGCGCATACACATGCTAGAACTCACATCTGACGAAGTACTTGTATTATGCGCACCCGTAGTTGACCACACCAGGTAGGTTATATATGTATCTATATTTGGGAATGTCATGGACATAATAAACTGTTCGCATAAATTGATCATAGTTAATGCCCTGGTACCAAATACCTGGTACGTACATACCTTGGTATTGTTTTTACGGTTTCTTGCTTGTTTGTAGTGATTAGTGATACATCTATGACTGCTGTTTTTTTTTTTACCATTTAACAATACCATAATACCGTAAAGCATGTACGAAGTATCATACGAAGTACATACTGCTGTAGTTTTATACCAGGTATCATATACGACCTTACGGTTTACTCCCCTTCATGTGGGTTATTGTATCAGTGCGCAGAATGAATATTGAAAATCGCCCTGTTGGCCCTGGCAGCATCCAGGGAGTCACCGAGCTATATCTTTCATGAGGAATTGTTTAGAGCACGCGCGACCGATCTATTATGCAACCTGAAAAACTGAGTATCAATTACTACTATTAATATCCAATTCGCGAACACCGTTGTATTCTTAAATGAAATATAGAGCACGTGTGCTCGACGTATCACGCAGCTTGCAAAGATGAGTATGGACCACCCAACTGGTCGAACTCACAGCTGTCGTATTTTTAACATTTTTTTTATAAATTTATTAAAATGCGACAGCTGACAGCTGTGAGTTCGACCAGTCAAGTAGGTGATACCCATCTTTGCAAGCTGCGTGATTCTTCGAGCGCTCGTGTTCTATATTTAATTTTAGAATGAAACGGTGTTTGTGAACTATTATAGACCTATAATATGTAGTAGTTAACTCTAACCATTTAATAAAAAACTGTATGCGGCACAAATCCCACCGCTTCGCAACTCTTACGGTTTCGTGTTGAACGAAATGTCGACGTTTGGTTACGTATATCCCCCCCCCCCATGATAGGATTAGCAAAAAGTTTCTTTGTAATATATGGAAACAACGTAATGAGCGCCCAACTGTTGGAGGTGTCTCTAT
>JAYJME010004504.1:0-10884 GCA_036873775.1 Costaria costata
CCCCCCCCCCCCCCCCCCCCCCCCCCCCCCCCCCCCCCCCCCCCCCCCCCCCCCCCCCCCCCCCCCCCCCCCCAAGTGACTACCGTATACGCCTGGTGCTCGAAGCGCATACTTCCATCCCGTCGAAGCGAGGATAGGTGGTTGCATAGCGTCGAGCGGGATCACACACGTCAATGTACTAGTGGTTTCGGCGGTAGGAGAGTCACCATCCCCCCCAAAAATGATCTCTGAGCCGAACGGAAGAAGATCCGTAGTGAGAAATGGAGCAGAAGTACCGAGACCCCGCAATGAAACGACGAAGCCGCACATCGTTCGTAGGTCTCCGCCGCAGCGTCGCACGCCTTCATCTGGCTATGTGCTGCTTCTGTGACGAATTTTCTGCCGGGAGCCGGCGCCCAAACGAGTCGCTCAACTGTGCCGCGACGAGTGACGGCAGCAAGGGCCACTGTGCATGTTTACCCTGGTGCCACAAGATTGATGGTCAATGGTAACTTCTGTATATGACAGTGTATAATACACCCACTGGGATGAGCTTCAAAGTCGAATTCCTTCAAAACAAGGGGGAGCAGAAACACAACGAAAACGGCAGCTTTCGGAAACACTTTTTAACCCTTGTACTACCCCCGAAAAGTATTCCACACTATTTCCAAGTAGTTTTGTCCCCAAAAACCGTTTCCGGCTCTAAAGGGGTTAATAACTTTCCATGGATGCGTCGCTCGGCGTTTTGAACTCTACCGTTCGTCGAGAAAAGTCGGCATTGCAGTTCATCGGAGGGGGTGTTTCATATACACCGTTATATACGGCACGCCACTAAAATAGAGGCAGGGCCCATATTCAGGTGTCGCGGCGGCGGTGACAAGGGGTGTGTACGGAGCTGTTTCAGCAGCGTCCGTCGACGGTGGAAAACAAAGGCACTACAGTAAAAGAGTTTTCCGAAACTGTGTCGGGGAGTCGTGCACACGCCCGGCGCATGTTGGAGCGTGCGGAACGCCTCACGAGGTGACCTGTCGACCCGAGTTTCTTAGTCTCGGGCCGCTTGGAGTGGTCGGGGGGAGGCCGACCTCCCCACCCGGCGGAGCTGGCTAGAGGGATGCCCATTGTGACCGAGCCGGGTGGGAGAGGTTGTGAGGCGCGCCCGTCAGTTATGCGACCTCCTTCAGCGAGGCGTTCCCCGAGCTGACTACCAGTAGCTACGTGGCGAGTGGTGTTCACAGCACTTTCGAGCTCACGGTGAGTGCCCACGACAGGTTCGCCAAACGTCCTCGTTCCTCTTGTGCTGCCTGTTCAGCGATGCCTTAGGCCTGCCTCGGGGGAATGTATCTCGATTTCCCCCGCTTAAGCGAGTTAGACGATATAGTCGCCATATACCGTTTTTTCGCTATTCACCGCGTTCGGGATTCGACCGCGGGACACCTTGCTTTGGTTTACCACATCGGGGGCTCTAAATCGTACCGCACGTACAGGAGTACCCGGTGGGCCTCGACGCTGAGCGGGAGGAACGCCTGAGAATATGGATCCTAGGGATCCAAAAGGCGTTGGGACAGAGTGACGCGCTACCTCCTTCTCCGGTAGCGGTGCCGGCACTGTCGGTGGGACCGGGCCCAAGCGCTGGAGATCGAGCAGTAAGGAGGGGGGCAGATCGACCTGGGAGGTGCTGCTCGTGGAGCCAAGGAGGGGACGCCAGACCACAGAGGACAGGGATACCACGCTACCACAACATCCGGGGACCCCCCCTTTTACGCCCCACCACCGTCTCTATAGAACGTGCTGGAGCGACCGCGAGTACTCCTAGGGGTGCGAGAGGGGGGTAAAACACCCGCAAGGGGTAGACGAAGTCGGCCGAGCGGATCGGAGACGGCGTCACGAGCAGCCAGCCCTAGGGAGTCCGGCACGAACAGCGCGCCGCCGGCGAGGGGGCAGCGCGCCGCCTCTGGCAGAAGGGGCTTTTGTAGGGGTGGGACCAGAGTAGCCTACGGGTGTGGAGCCACGATTCGACGCCGTTTCCCCAGAAGATATGTAGCAGCGATTCGCAACCGAGAAGGAAGTACAGCCGCAGCTGGGTAGTGCAGACGCGCGCCTGAGCATTCACGTGCTTGACATTCTCAATTACGCCATGGGAGAGCACCGGTCGAGCTGGACTTGGCGACGCCGAATTCGCTCCTGCAGGTGATCAAGCTGTGGTATCTTCGGCCGGCCCTGCTGCACTCGCCGGACGGCCGCATCAAGAGACGACAGAGGTTCGCGTTAGTCGAGAGCGGCGACATAATCGTCTTGCTCCCGTGGCTGATTGAATACAGCGAGGGGACACAAGGCCGAGGAAAGCCACCCAAGGAGCTTCGGAGGAGGCTAAGTACGGCCGTGTCGTCGTTGTGCGGGCGGGGTTAAAGTCGCTCACACGCGCCCTCTTGACAGAGCCATGCTCGGCTGGCAACGAGGCGGCGTGGACTTTCCTGGTGGCCAAATCCCCTTTCGAACCCCATGCCGTCGTCTTCTCGGCGGGGGCTTCCGTGATAGTGATGCTAAAGACGGCCGTCACGGAAGAGGAAGAAAGTGCCCCCCCGTGGTGCCCGGGAGACGATAACGGCCTTCAAGGTGTTCTTCAGCCTCATCAACTCCCGCAGCGCTCTATAGGGCCCCGGAAATGATGGACATAGCTTCCCGTACCGGAAACGATGGGCATAGGTTACCTTACACCAACTTCGGACAACATAGAGGATTTTGGCCAGGTCGTGACAACCTTCTGGGCGAAAATCGTCGAAATTCCTGAAGCGTTCACACCGGAGGTTTGGAAACTCTTCTTGCAGCGTACCCTCATCGCGCCGGGAGGAAAGCGCCAACTGGTTTGCGTCGGCATACCGTGGAGGCAGCTCATCACCGCAGAAGCAATGCGACAACGACGACCGAGGCTGGAGGAGGTCAACCGCGAGGTGAAGCGGTTTGGGGTCGCTGTGCCCGGAGGAGTGGGGCGCGTAGGGTCGAGGGCACGCGCGCTAATACTTGATGGGTAACTCTCTCATTCTCACGGATTCCTTCAACGCATTCAACACCGTCAACAGGACGGCTGTGCTTGGGGGTGGCCACCTTCGTGCCGGCGCCGAAGCCGTTGGTGGCCAAGTGCTACGGCGAGAGACCCGATGATGTATTATTTGGGATGGACTCGCGGGAGCACCGGACTGATATCACTTGGCTTAGACTCGTGCAGCAAGGAGACCCTATGTGGGACCGGCGATGTTCTGCTTATCGTTGCGGCCGGGGCTGAAGTGTTTCCGCGCGGAATTCGAGGGGGAAGGTGTTGAAAGCCTTCGCCTACATGGATGGCATCACCATCGGCCTCATGGGGGTCACGCAAAGCACGGTCAGGGCCACACCTTTCCTTCGGTACGAGGTCATCGGAATCGGCGTCGTTTGTCGACCCCGCTCCATAAGACCGTAGCGCAACCTCCGAAAAGTCACGTTCCGACGGCGGAGGCGCGTGCTACTGTGTAATGAAAAGGAAGGGCGGAGCGAGGACAACAAGTGGAGTAGCTTGTTTTAGACGTATTTGTTTGCGTTTTTCGCGCTAGGTCGCGATGAGGTCTACCTCTCAGCCCGATACTCCTTTGTCGTCCTCGCCGACCCCGACTACGCCGATACAGACCTCGACCGCGCTCGCGACGCGTCTTGGCGAGCCGAACTGCTCTGTTTACACCAGGCCCTATTCCCCAAATATATACCGCCTCAATATCACTGGTGTCACGAAAAAGTATGAAAATCTCACGAGAGGTGCCGGGTAAGTCAGGGGAGAGTGTTGCTGTGTCTTTCCTCGACGTGCTCCCCCTTCCTCGACTACACCGAGGTCAGCTTTGGGTATGCTTGCGCAGTGGCGCTGCTGATTGTTGCTACTGATGCTGCTGCGAAGCTGCGGTTGGTGGTGTCGTGGGTGCTACTGCTGCCTGCTGCCTACTACTGCTCCTTCTGTGACAATTGCACCGCGCTGTGGCGGATGGGTCACCCTGGGATATCCTGGCGGGATTTTATTGATGTGTAGGCATGCATGCTATTACTTGAACTGCATCATGTAACCGACATGGAGACCTGGGATTGTCATCATTGATGACGCACATCATAACACTCCATATTTTGCTACCAGCGTGTGCTTCTGCAAGTTCACCTATCAAGCCGGGTGTGCAGCGATGCTGGCCCAGGGTCCCTGCTAAGTTCAGGGGTAACCGCTTCTTTGCGTGCCTCATAGAACACGTGCACTTGCGATAGGCCGTATGTTTCGCGAGTTTTTCAAGATTGGATGCCAAAAGGAGGAAAGAAACGGCGACCTGGGGTATCTTCCCGTCGCGTTGTGTGTATTAACCACGGCCAGGAGGAGAGGTTCCCGCAGTGTGTAGAGAGAGATATAGCCGTGGCCTAGAGAATTTCCCGCCGTGTGCACAAGGAGTATTGCCCTGGATGGAGTCCTGCCAATTTGCTGGATCGACCGACTGGGATACGAAATACGGATATTATTTTTTTTCGGATGATACGTTTCATATGATATGAGAAGATAAAAATCGTCGCATGCTTCTTGGAGGCATGATATCGGCATCGCCGAGGTGCGAGAGCTGGCGTCCGGGCGACCACGGCGAGTATGACAGCCGGCGGGCCAACCGGAGGCAGGAGGATCGCGCTGACCAAGGGCGTAGTGTCGCCCGCCGGGGTGATTAGGGGCGTGGCCTATCGAAATTACTCGGGTGGAGATACCCGCTTGACTACAAAACATCAGCCCGATACTGCGGAACTGCTGCAAGCCATGCTTCTCGAGATGGAACGGAACCGACCCAAGTCCAAACCTCCACGCTTGAAGGAGACTACTCCTGAGGAGTGTGGCGAGTTCATTCGCCTATGGGGTGAGTACACGGGGGTCAGAACAGCCGCAGACGTGGGAGTCTCTGTGCAGAGTTGCATGTCCAATAATATTTTGGCCACCATCTGCATTATAATTGGATTCGCAACCATCGCCCTCCAATAATCACCAACGACGAATTGCTATTGTGTCTACGCTTTGTGGCTCAGCCTCACAGCAGTATCAGCACCGTTGCTATGGACAACCACCGCCTGCAGGTCGCTGCTAAAAGTGTGACACCACCGCATAACGCGAGTAGTGTTCATCGCCACGAGCTGTCTACGTGGGAAGCCATGCTTGATGCTGTCACGGACACAAATTGCTAGTCACTGTTCAAGGATGCAGATGCATGGAAACTGGCCGCTGGAGAGTCCTTCAGCAAGGTGTTTATAGAAGCCCTCAGGCCACGCCAATTTCAAGAGAGCGTACGTGATGAACTGATAGTAGACGACACACCAATGGAGAACCCGCAGAGCTTTTGTCGTCGTGTATTGCACCTAGCAAACCAGTGTCCAGAAATTCAGCGCCTGACCGACGCCGCCATGGACGGTAGCTATCGATTTGGTCGCGGTGGAAGAGATCGCGTCACTGGGTATGCACGGGACTACTGTCGTGGAGGTCATGCCACCAGTTCTATAAGTGTTGCGACAAGAAAGCATTATTAAAGTGGTAGAGGGCATTCAGGAATTTTTGAGCACTGGGAAATGGAGAATAGCTACGGCGGCCGTGTGAGTAATACCGAGACGAAGGAGTACAGCGGGGGACAGAACCGCAAAACCAACGATAATTTTGACCGTGGGCAATCCCCGAGCTTAAAGTACAGTCAGTTCGAGCCTCAGTGCTTGTTCCAGCGCCCGGATGCGCGTTCGATCCAAAGACCTGGTTTTGTGGGACGCAAGGCAGAGCACCATGGTGGGAGTAACCATGCTGGTGATACCGCAATCGTGGTACTAGGGTGCGCAGGCACGATGTATTTGCTGGCCGTGATCACGGTGTACGTTCTCCCGGAGTGGGTGCGGTACCAAGCCGACGCGCAGCATTTCCTGTGATGCGTGTTCGAGCGAGGCACACGGAATCCGATACCCTTGATTCACGCACGGCATGTCACACTTCGAAGAAGGCATTAAATATTGCAGCCCCTGAGGCACCGGTGTCATCTGCGGAAATCGTTGTCGCGTCAGCAGTGTCAGAACCGGTTTTTTGTCGAGGGAACGATGGCTGAGGAAGGGACTAAGCGCGCCAAATGTTATATTACGGAGGGTGGTTTGGCTATACATCGATCGAGGTGGTACCTAAGTTAATGGAAGCAAAGCTGGAAAAATGTTTGGTCGAGGGGAGGATGGCCGCGAAAGGTGCAGCGAAGGGTGATTTGACTATATCATCGGAGATGGTGCCTGATTGGGTGAGGGAAAGCTGAAACAGGGGGCGATGGCCTCGGAAAGGGTTGGAATTTCAACTTGTATTACTACGGAGGATAATTTCGCTACGAGTACGTCATTGGGGATGGTGCCAGGGTCGGTCGAGGCAACGCTGGCGAACGGCAAAAAAGAAGCTGCGCCTACCGACTGTTACACTGCAGCAGATCGTTGCGAAACGTTCGATCTTGTGGTGGCAGACTAGGCTGTTGATGAACGCGGGAAAAGTCTCAGTCCCACGATGGGGGCGAAGGTCGCTCATCGTGGTTCGGGAGTGGTTTTGGGGTTGCAATTTTAGTGGATGCTATGTGTAGCAGCTGCAGTTGCATTACTACTGTGTTGCTGAAAACAAACCCGAGCAGGAAAGTGTGGATCGCTGCAACTCAGAGACACCGATTTGCTGCAACGGGTATTGGGTAAGCTGGAGAGTGTACAGTAGATAGGAACAGATCGTCCGCCTGTTTCACATTTCGTGGTTTTAAGTGTTGAAAATCACGTGTGGTGTTTTGCTTTGACATTTAGACATTTCGGAGGTGCGTTCCAAACACTGCATCCCATCCATCATTGCATCCTCATGCTAATGGACTACCAGATATCATCTGTGTGTAGGCCGTCATGAAATATTGTTGGTTGTGATGTTGGATACCTGTGTCGTAGAGTGTAGAGAGAAGTGTTTTCCACGATTGGATGCACGCGTTGCTTGAGATGCCGCTGGTCAACATGATTTATGTCGTCCTTGTTGGGTTTGATTTATTCTTGATTTTTGGTCCTAGACTATGTACAATTATTTTTGCATCTTCTCAGTAGGTTGCATTTAAATACCTGCGGTGTTCTTGTTTCCATCATATTTTGCTTTATTTCGATGTTTTTGATGCCCAAGATAGTTGATTTACTGGGAGGGAGCACAGTGAAAAGATGGCTACAATATTAGTGCGCTACTAATATTGCACGAATATACTCAGTCAGATATCTTGAAATATACTCAGTCAGATATCTTGCGGTTGTACACTGTTCGTTTTGTCGTAGGGTTTACTCTGGGCGCTGTCATCTATGCTTCGTAAGATGGGAGTCTATCATACATTCACGGCGAGATTTCATTAGTGTATACCCTGGTAGTTTTTTGCTGCACACGTTTCAGGCTTTTGCTTCTGTGGTTTGTTTCTGGCGAAATATCAATATTGGCAAGGATATAGGTATTATTTAGCTGCGGATATCTTGTCTGTCCCTTCCTTTTTATTTTGTCAAGTTGCCCCAAGTCCCTTCGGGCCTGTGGGTTACTTTCGGGGGGCGCTGTGGCTGATGGGCCACCCTGGGATATCCTGGCGGGTTTCTATCATATGTGTGGGCATGCATGTTCTTACTTGACCCATATCATGTAGCCGACATGGAGACCTGGAATTATCGTCATTGATGACGCACATACTATAACACTCTGTCTTTTGCTACCGGTGCGTGCTTCTGCGAGTCCACCTATCAAGCCGGGTGTGCAGCGATGCTAGCCCCGGGCCCCTACTGAGTTCAGGGGTATAGGTGTGGAAGTATGGGTAACCGCTTATTTGCGTGCCTCATATTAATAGTGCTCGAGCCGTGTCGTGGTACTCGTTTGTTTCTATGATATACGTATGTTGGCGGGGCGTTTTTTTTTTTTTTGAACAAGCCAAAAATTCGTTTTTACGAGTACTTGTAGCAAGTATTTCGAGCCATTTGTAGGTACACGTCTGTCTTAATTCACGAGTCTTTCTGGGCGTTTCTGTTTTTTTTCTTCTGTTTTTGTTATTTCTAGTTCCTGTTTTTTTTTTGTCTTGTTTTTTTTGCTGTGTTATTCGTTGTTCGTACCCGGTATACGCTGACATTTCATTTGCTTTTCCTCGTTTTATTGGCAATTATTTTCGTTTCTTCTCTGTTTCACAGTCTGTGACCACAGAGAATTGATGTCTCTCTAGGATGAAGAGTCAGAACGGGCGCAGGGTGTACTGATGTTGGGTAGAAATAACGATTTCATGTGAAGACAACACACACTAACTAGCACTCGAGAAAGAGGGCTTCCTGGCCCTCTCTCTGATGGCCCAGCGCCCAATCGTACCTGTTGTCGGGCTTCACCTATTTTTGGTCTCAAATGTACGAGTACCTATCATATAAACCTACAAATACTGCACAGAAATACTGACAAATGGCGTTACGTATAATATGGTACGAACGGACGCATGATACGAGTATGACACTCCTGGTATTTTACCTCACACGAGAAGTAGTAGACTCGTACATAGTAGTACTGTAGTTGAATTGTTGCTGCTACGTAATACTGCTGCTTGCTGTAAACTACCTCTTACTATTATATAATAATACGGCGAACGCGAGTACCACCTCCTTCTTCATGTACATAGGCCCAATTTTCCTTAAGGAAACAGCAAAGGAACTGGGTTCTTGGAGTGTCCAGTGTTTCTAGTTCGTCACTCGACGAAGGTTTTGTTGAAAGCAACTCTGCGCACTACTACTACTACTACTACTACTACTACTACTACTACTACTACTGTAGACCTGTCTCATGTACGGCGGACCTTAACTTGCCTACTGTACGTATGCATCCTCGGTCATTCCGGGCATGCGCGGAGCCGCAGGCGGGCGTCAGCCCGCCGCGGCAAAGCCCCCTTGTACCTGATATTATTTATTATGCCGACATTGTGGCAAACATCGTACTCATACTCTGTACCATACCTGGTATTATATGTCATTTCTTACGATGCAAAGCAAGTTGACGACAATTTACACTGCCACCCAAAATATAGCGGCCTTTTTTGACCTGACCCGAACCCGGCGGAGCCAAAACGGGCTAGACAGAAAAAACGCGACTGCGCCGTTTTCGCACCGAAAAAAACATTTCCGGACTGCAGACCACATGCTTAAGCCCTTGCTCTCCTGGCCAGTAAGAGGGAGTACGTAGAAAATGCCGGGAAATTTCCCGCCGACCAACTTCGTTAATACTACTCTTAATATTACATTAATACTTATTTGTGATGGTGAAGCCGGGGGCCCTATCATGTGATATGTCATATACCGGAATAATAGAAGAACATCTGAAGCCGGAGATCCGCGCCGTCCGACCGAAAATCTCCGAAAAAAAGTTACAGAATCAAGATCTCCGAAAAAACGTATTTATTTTAACGCCTTCGACCAGCAGCGCACACAGCAGCTGCTAGCCAAAGTGGTTAGCGACGGTCACAAATAATGTCCACCACCACCGACACAGCGCGAACTCCTACGAGTAGCGAAAGCTGTGCCAGTGCCCTGTATATTTTCCGTCTGCTATTTGTGCTCTCTGTCTCGCATGCATGTTGTTGTCGCCACGTGTGTTTGTTGTCGTACGTATGATACGCGCCACAGGTAGGTAGAGAGGTAGGTAGGTATTAATACTGTATGTACCAGGTGTGATACAGGATATGTATATCTCTCTCCAGGGAAGAAAGTCTGTATATTATGCGAAGTTATCATCATACCGAATGCCGTTGCGTATAGAACAAAGAACGTGCGATGCGAAGAGTGCGATGCGAAGATATATATAGCGCACAGGCACAATATTAAATGTCGGACTGGTACATCCTCTACCAAAACTTCGTAAACAAGAACAAAAAACAAAAACCGGACTTCCACCGGTACCATCAAATCGTATGTTGTCGTATGGCATTCGTACGAGAATGATATTATATGGAACTTGACAATAATTATTGTTCATTCGTAACAAAAAAAGCGAAACAAAGAGGTCTGCACTCACTCACTCGTTGTTTGTATAATCTATAATATATGAAAAATCTGTCGTGCATGCGCAGTAAGTAGTCAACACTGCTGCTGCTGTGCAGTCTGGCTCCACAGACTATGTAATGCCTGGTATACAGCAGCACAGTATACCTATTAATAGTACGAGGCCCGACGCAAAACAAACCAGACAAGAACGCCTACTTAAGAACTATTCTGTTCAGAAATTGAGGCTCGTCTCTTCACGAAACAAAACAAATTATATGTAAGAAATACTGCACATGAAACCGTCCAAAACGAGAGGAAATACTCGTATCATAGTAGTAAGTAGTGTGTTGTAAGGATTACTATTAATACCTACCTTAGCTGGGTAATCGATCGATATTTCACCCCTCACCCTATATAGCCCAGTAGGTGGTACAACAACAGTAAGTATAGTAACACCTTCACATTTACTTGACGTCGTCGAGGACGCGGGTTCAAATCTCACTTCAAACGTTTCTTTTATTGAAACGCTTGCTGCTTGCGCGTGCGTCCCTAAGAAACATGTCTCCCTGATTCCCCACGTTTTGAAACGAAAAAAACGGGCAGGTCCACGCAGTATTAATAGTACGGCTGTACACGTTATTAACGTTACGCCCCAAAGGTCGCGCCGTTCAGAGGGGGGGAGTCTCGAGAGTGTTCTGTAAGGATAACCCTGGGCTGGGTAATCTATCGATCTTGTATCCCTATAGCTCACTCAGTAGGTATAAAACACCTTCTTCACACTACTGTTATAAGGCTTAGTTTGGCTAGGCGATTGGTTAACCTTTTACCAGTAGTCCAACAGACTAATACCTTAACAAA
>JAYJME010004505.1:0-10884 GCA_036873775.1 Costaria costata
ATAGATATTCCCGACGACAATAGATCGAGAAACATGCCAATCGATAGCCTCTGCCGACGACAATAGACCCGTCCATTACACCGTATTCTATTGCTATTGCAGGGGCCATTGTCTATTGTCCAGGGTGTGCAGGAAAGGACGGCTACTCGAACCTGGTAGGTACCCCGAAACTAAGTTTGATGTAGGATACACCCTGCCCTGCACAAGATGTTGAGCGTGGCCCAAAATGAGTACGTAGGTTATTGTGGGATGTGCTAGTATAGATGGGTCGATGCTTGATTATCAATAATCACCGTGAAACATTTCCCAAAATAAATACGGTCGCCAGTGAGCGAGCGCGAGAACGACTCCACAACATTGTTTCATCGTGCACATTGGTCCGTCTTACTATTGAAGCTATCGAATGTCACAAACGTGGGCCGTAAATCATAGCACAGCAGCACAGCCCACACGGTAGCCTACGCACGCACGAGACAAATACCGCACGTACAACGCACAAGACAACACACCGAATTTCGGTCGAGTTTCGGGGGCGATTTTCTCCACGAGAATTGTGGCTTTGGGGAGATCTCGTCGAAATATTTCCATAGGCGCATCCCATGGTGTCTGCACTCTCCTCGTTGTCGAGAGAATGAATAATGAAATTCGTCCAAGGGAGTGCGTTGTCTTAAGTGTTCGCCGGGTCGGAATAGCGGTGTCGCTCCGACTCATCGGCAGGCACGGAAGACGAGCCCGCTGCGGCTAGCGGAAATAAAATTCTGCTGGAGGGCATAGTCGGACCGGACCCACTCGCAACATAATAGCGAGTTGTCAACTCAGCGCACGAAACTCAAGCGTGTAAGATGTGCCCGCTGAGGCGTGCGGTAAGAAAGTTCGGCTGGAGGGCATAGTCTAACTGGGCCCGCTAGCGATAGAGAGTTGCCAACTCAGCGCACGAAACGCAAACGTTAAAAACTCGTCGTTGATTATTGTGTACCGTAACCTTTTGGAAGCACAATTTGGTGTCGTCGCATCTGCGCCAATCAGAAGGTCGGAATGGGGGTGATTTCCAGAAGCACCCCCCTTGAACTGTTTCATGACCCCAGCCGGCACGGTACCTCCACGTTTTGGCCAAGTATAGTAGGTGTGATATGAATATCGCAATTAGCACCTTCACGATTGTCATTTTTTGTTTTTCAACCAGCACTTTTAATTTCCAGCTCATTAACTCGTATCATATGATAGGAGGTGTTACCCTCAGCGGCATTCTGGACGAGCCGCGGTCACAGTCACAGGTGTCTTCCCCTCTCCCCACTAGTACATGCCTTCATCTCTATCGCGCACAGGATCTTATGACAGCACTCGTACATCATCCCGATCCGTTGAGCCTTCAGAGTCAAGGCGGGAGTTGTGCACTCGTAACCTACCACGACGACTAACTCGACCAGTCCAACACTCTTTTCGTGCAACATTACCCTTGTCATGGCGTCCACTGACAACGCGATACTCACTTGGACCGGGTAGTTATGTGATGAGGCCTGACATGCTGGTGCCCTCCATGATTCCAGGGTCCCACTAGAAGCTCGGCTCCCCTGCCGTCAAAATAGTAACATCGACAAAAGCACAGCATTGCGGGGGGGGGGCAATGATCAGAACCAAATTTGACTAGCGAAAATACAGGAAATATCTAGGTTTTGTTGTGTCTGTAGTGGGGTCTGATTGCTATGGTCGATGCTGCAAGATGAAGCAAATTCGCTGTTCAGCATTTCACACAGCGGCCAGATCGCCGATACCGCTTTCATTTCCTTTTCTTTCTTCTCTTTTCTGTGTGGTACGAGGCGGTCGCCTCGGTGTCCTGCTGTCAGTCGTACAACTTATGTACCTGATATGTGCGCACGTACGCTGATTTCCTTTCATCTTAGTTTTTCACCTGAGGTGTGTACGATTATCTTGAGTTACTACGCACATTATTCCTGTTTGGGTTCTATCTTTCCCGGGGTGTTCTTCCACTCCAGAGTTATCGGAGCCTGTTCTGTGACCACTTCATTTCAGAAATGAGTTAACGTGAGAAGATCAACAACTTGATGATCTAGATCTTTCGGGAAAGATATATGCCTGATCTGTAGCATCTACTGTATTAATAGCTCATGTTGCCGGGTGGAACCCGTACAGTCTGCATGATCTAGCACGTGTCTCCTGGGTTAACTCTGAATTATACGTGCCCTGCACAAAATCTCATAACGGCGGGCTAGGATCTAGATGATCTAGATGATCTAGTTCCATGATCTAGATCGTGACCTGTCCGACGTGTAAAACATTTCAGCTGGCAGCACCAGGTGACGAGCTAATCAACGATACCTCTTGTGCGCCTAGGCCCATGGCTGGGTGCACGGTACATCATGACAACCAACCGCTACCAAAAGTGTCAGGAGGCATGCCTGTCAAGGGGAAACGTGCACGGTCAAGTGTGTAGGTAGGGCCGAGTGTTCTACACTAAAACCTAGTAGTTTGGCGCCCGTTAAGGCCACACTTCGTATAAAGGGAACATCTGCCGTCTCTTGAGCGGTGAAAGTGCTGTCTCCTGACATATTTGACAGCTATCCTCAGTAAACTTCGCTCGCAGGTGCTCGCTCCAAGAAGCCGCAAAACAAACTCATGAAACGATATAGATTAAAAACACAGGTTAACCGGATATATTCTCCTTGCATTCTCCTGTTGACCCTGGAATATTTCCCGGGGAGTTGCTTACCAGGACCCGGGGGTGTTTTTATTGCGGGCAACCCAGAATTAACCCTAAGCAACCGTATACGACGGTGTATAACATATATCCCCCTCGGGAAAAATCAATGCCGATTTTCTTCGTGGACGAGTAGAGTTTGAACAGCGAGCGATGCGTCTATGGAAATATCTCGACGATATCTGATCTTTCCGAAAGCTGCCATTTTCGTTGTTTGTGCCCCCTTAATACTGTTCGTTTCGGAGGGAATCGGCTCTGAAATTCGTCCCAGGGGGGGGGGGGTGTAAAACACTGTGGTCGTACCAGTCGTATACGGTAGTTGACTTTACATCGATGGCTGATATTTTGCCTCGTTTTTGATATTAACTGCACCTGCACGGGAGCGTCATGAAGGCCATCACTGCCGCGTGCGCCGAGGCATCAAGCCAGCCGGACACGTGCAGGTAGAATGGCAATGTATCTTCCAGCCTCCCCTCCCTTCCCGGACTGGTCCTTCCAACGCCCCTGCCGGGGTTCCCGCCCAGCTCCCCTGGAAGCTTCCCACCCTCACCAGCGCCTCCACCAAGCATGGCGCCTTCAGTAGCCGTGGCACCCGCTAGAGAGCCACCATCCTCTCCGTTACTGGTGGGCGCATGGCTGCAGCCTCCGGTGTTCCCTCCAGCGTTTGCGCCGCCCGATAAGAAATTTTCCTCAGCACCGCCCTCTTCCCCCGCCTCTAAGGCTGCAGCAGCAGACGGTATGCTGGTTCCCGCCGACATAGCCGCGTTTCGTTCGCGGGAACCGTTCTGGTCGCTGTTCCCCTGCGCTGGCTCTGTCAACGGCGCGGCCGCTTCGTGACTCTCCACGTTGTCGACTCCCGGGCCTCTTTCTGACGACGGTGAGCTGTGCACCTAGAAGGCATGCCCAATCGTGGCAGAGCGGAAGTGGGAGGGGGGGTACTCATTGTGATGCATGGCCGTAGTTGTGTGACTATAGATCCTCGCATCCCTACAATGCTGGGACGGAGCACATCGGGTTGTCACCAACCAGGCAGGCATGGCTTACACCAAGCTCGTAGCGCCGTGATGTGTTAGGCGAGTCGCATGAAGGGTGGGGTGCATCCTACTAAGAACTGCGTGGTAGGCGGACTTCGGCACCTTGTGCCTACTTTCTTGTCTATTGATGACAGCGTCCGATGAGTTTATTTGTTTTCTGGTGTGGGCACTTCCAGAGACAACAATGGGTATTACTATGTAACTGTCTCGTGCGTGCCTTACCATATTCACACTACGTGATACGATAATTCCCCTTGTGCGCGGCGTTACGGTTTCGTATCGACAGCTCACACGCAAGAACGACAAAAACAATTGCAAGCCACATGTCACCCGAACTATACCTTTGCAGTTCTGGTAGAGTCGTTGGGTTGAGACGGTGGCGCCGCACTGACTCCTTGCGCGTCTAGGAGCTCGTGCACGGCCTGGTTAACGCAAGCGGAACTGACCACCCGGCCTGTGTGTTTCGAGGTGTCGTCCATGAAGCGAATGTGATCGTCCTTGAGGATGCTCCAGTTGTCTCTGGTAAATATCGGTCGACAGCAGCCGGCAGGGCAAAAGGGTTGTCTGCTGCTATTCATCTCTGGTAAATTACGGTCGACAACAGCCAAGATAGCAAGAAGGCCGTCCGCTTCAAGCGCTTGATAGCGTGAGGATGCTCCGGTTATATCTGCTATGTAACGGTCGAAAACAGCCGAGAGAGCGAGAGGGTTGCCCGCGTCGAGCGCTTGCTACCCCACACTCCCAGGGCTCAGCAAATACTGCTAAAATAAATATATGCTGGGTATAAAACAAGCGCCAACTTTGTACTGCGCTGCGGCAACGTGGCGTGCTTCTGAGCGACGAGGTGGGTCTCTACTGCCATCCTTTCGTCATTGGTTGTAACCCATCTCGAGACAGTCTGACACGGTGATAAGCAGCTGTTTTCCCGTCTATTATTGAAAACACGATGGATTTCAATATATTACTCAAATTTTAGCCCCCAAATACCATACCCATCTCCATATTACGCAATATGATATTTTGGATCATATACCCGGGTAGAAAGTACTCTTGCTATAGACCCAAATATCATACCCGCGGGACTACTTACCCGACTAAACACACCTTAAAACCTTGCGTTGTTTCGATTGACGGAACCGTAAAACCAGGACACTAAACTAAAACGCCTCCATTTATTTCTAGGTTGTGTCCGATAGCTCGTGCACGCGTTCATCCGATCCATGATATCGTCCGTTTGTTCCGCGATTTCGTCCATTCGTTCCTTGGGTCAATTGTTCGCTTGGCAGTTCAATCATCGAAACCAGTCGGCCTCCATGGTTGCCTCAAATGCGCAGGCATATGCGCGATGTTCCACAACAAAGCCGGAACATGCACATGTAATCATGGGCTTAGCCGTTTTGTTCCCGCCATGTCTCGTGGGTAGCTTGTCCTTCCTATTCCCCACCACATGCACTACCATCTACAGTACCACGTACAGAACGATTCACAACAGTAATATACCTTACAGAACCATACACAGTACACGCCTGGTACCTCTGGTACCAATAATAAAATAATACCAGGTACGCCGTACTAAGCACCAGTTGCAGAACTATAATCACTACGTACGCAACATGCATACTCCAAGAACCACTTGCAGAACGCTACACAGTACCTGCCCGGTATAATACTTGGCACCACATAGGAATTAGGTACCATTTGCTTTTTAGGTACACAGGACAGTTTACTGAAACATATAAGAACCGTCAATACGTACGCAATGTCTACATACGAAGTAAGCAACCTTTAAAGAACACTTTACAGGCAGTCTCGTCTTTAACAACCCCCCTTCATCTCCGTCCCGGCATTGCAGGGATGTGAGGGTCTATGGTCTTAACCACGGCCATGAATGACAATGAGTACACCCTCCCCCCCCTTCCCTCGTTGACTGTTCTCAATTGTGCCCGATGATGGCTAGGCTATAGTCTTAACTACGGCTACGAATGACAATGAGTACACCCTCGTCGACTGTTCTCACTTGTGTCCGATGGTGGCTTGGTTGGCCTGGTAGCCCCACGAGTCTTCTGGCGTCACCGGAGTGACTCCTTCCAGGAAAATTCTAGCCATCCACCCCGTGCTTTGAACCCAACCAGAGTCAAGAGAATCGTTGAATCCCTGGACAGACGCAACCCAGGTGTCACGACACTTAGCACTCAGTGATCGTCATATAAAAAAGCGACCAAGGAAAGCGGGCCTTGACATTATAAAACGGGCTTACTAGGCCGTGCGCCAGTCAGGGTGTCCGGTAGAGCGCTAATACCAGATAGAAAGCCGTCATACGGTATTTGAGTTAACGTGGCTCTGCTCTAGTTGGGCAGTGCCTTCGCCCCAATGCCAAGCCAGGCCAAGCTGCCCACGAGGCCCCTCTATCATAGTCAGCTAGCGGCTTATGCCAATACGCAATAGAAAGCGTCGGCGCCGTCAGAGGAAAATTGCCGCCCCTCGTTGTGCGGAACCACACACTGCCCCAGATCAAAACGCCTCGGATAAGGGTAAGGTTTCATTTGGATCCATGCAACCGTCGCGGCCGCCCTTTTGTGCATTTTCCCGCCCTAGCGGCCCAATCATCGAACAAGTATTCTCGCAGTCCGGGCCGCTTCCCGCTGCGGCACAAACTACCAAACTGCCCAATATTTCTCAGAGCCAGGTCGTTGCCGTTTGCTGCCAACTCGCCTGCCAGTTGTGGGAGAAGTGCTTCATCGGGACCCCCCCCGGGTGCGAGACGTCGTCGAACACATCCCAAAAGAAGAACATCGGGCAGCAGCATACCTGGAAGGCCCGAGAATTTCGATCAACACATGTGCTGCTCATAAGGTGTCGCTAAGAGAGTGAGCGGCGTGCGAGGCCTAAAGCATCAACTGGGCAGGGGGGTACAAATAGCTAAATAGCGTATTTGCCGATGAGGGGTTGACGCTAAGGCTGCGTTAGCGAACGCTGCATGCAATGGCTAGGTTCCAGCGTGCCCATCATTGCGCACACTATTCTCCAGCTGACTGCTGCCCATACGAATGCATTCACAAGCTTTTGCGCCCTAACCTAGCTCAAGGAGTACCATGGTACCATGGGGTAGCCGAGAGCAAGGTAGCATGCGGTAGAGTATCGTGCGACGGCTCCACCGCAACAACTGAAGCCGGTCTCTGTCGGATCACATTCTGCAGCCCTAATGTATTGTACGTGTGGGATTGAGCTTGTAACGTAGCTTGGTGGCAAGGCTCACGCTCTACCGTCCAAGCAACCCGAACGACAAGATTAACGTCCTATCGAAAGCCAGAGGTTGTCCCATTTCAAAACGCATAAAAATAGCCCTAAAACGGGTGAACATAGTAACTAGAATCTCTTACAATGAAGCCGTTTTTTGCCATGTGGCAAAAAAGCCTCTTGATTGCGGGGTGCGTACAGGGTTCCATTATTTAATTAGTCTGTCTGTGTGCGGTGTACTGTATATGTATAACATTCGTGGTTTTCACTGATTGCGAGAGCGGTACGTGGTCGATTTCCACAAACCCGCCGTCTGCAGAAGCGGGCGGGCTGGGGCTATCGCGTGTGACTTGTTTGGTTGCAAGCCGTCTCGCGTTGGCCGCGGTGGCCGTGCTGCGGTGTGTTTTCGGTGGCGGTGCAGCTGCTGTGTGTGTCTGTGTTTTGTTTTTGCGGCGGCGGCGGGATTTGTTTTTCCATTTTGTCCCTTCCAAAGCAAACTGCCTACTGCGAGTACGAGGCAGCCTTGCCTCATTTACCTCCCTGCTATTAGTAGTAGTATTAATATTGATAGTATGCTGTGCAAAAATAGGGGCATAAACGTTTTTGTTTTGTCCATCGTGGGTTCTGGTTGCTGTGTATGCGTGTTACGCTAGAGGTATCACTTTTGTTGCCAAAATATCACTGGGAACTGACACGCTTGGGCCAACATGTCACTGGGAACTGAGGGGCTCCTCAACTGGGGAACTATCCAATATAGCCGGTGGAATCCAATCAACAGCTCTAATAGTATTCGTCGTATACCTACTGTAGGGCATGGGATGGGATTGTTCATCGGGTTAAGCGTGAAAACGTTAGCAAAATTCAGTTTCTGGGCGAGATATCGTAGAGCTCCTTCAGTGACGCGCCTCATAAAAATGAAGTGCTACCTCTACCTTAGCTCGGGTCATGGCCCTCCCGAATAGCGACTTCGTGCCAATGGGGTTTGAGGCTTCACCCCTCACACTTCAGAAGCGCTACTAACAGCGTTCGTTACGAGCTCATCAATGTTTATCGCGCCACGAGTTCAATGAGCATGCCACTACGCCAAATGTAATGAGCCATGTCATCACGCACCAATGTAATCAGCATGCCATCACGCCGCCAATGCAATCGGCATGTTACTCCGCCACCACTGCAATCAGCATGTCATCAACCCCCCATTGCAATCAGCATGCCATCACACCAATCAGCATGTCTTCCCGCCACCGATGCAATCGGCATACTAGTTCACGCCACAAATGAAAGCAGAATGTCATCATATAAATCATCACATCATCGTGATCGCGCCAAAACAACGAGGCGAGACCATCAACGCAAAATCAGCAAGCCATCACATCGCCACCACAAGCAGCACCATCCATCACGCTAGCGTACCATGGAGGAAAAAGCGTTGACGGCAACAGACTCGCGCTGCGATAGGGGTAGCAACAGACTCGTCGCCACGGACATAGGGGTAGCAACAGACTCGTCGCTACGGAAAGGGGTACGAGTATCACTTTTTGCTAATTTTGTTTCTGACTGACAGGAGGGGGGCTCCTTAACCAACAAAACTACACAAAATCGTCACGTATTTGTTCAGAACATGTTTCGTCGTATACCTAGACCACGGGGTTGATCATCGGGTTGACGGTTTTTTTTTTCTCAAACAAGGAGCCCCAGAACAAAACACGGAACAACACCCCTCCCTACCGTACTATTACTACTATTAGTACTACTAGTAGCATGAGCGAGGGGTAGCAACAGACTCGCGCTACGATGGGGGTACAGCAGCAGCTATTTTTTCTGTGAAAGCTCCTTCCTCACTTCAGGACCTTCTTACCTCGCCTAAAAACAGCCGCCTTGAGAACGTTGGAAAGCTGCATTCAGCCCGTTTCACAGTCCCCTGGGATAGGTACGTCTAACCAAAACTATTAATAATGGAAAGATATATCTCGAAGACCCAAGTATGTTGGGTACGATAATTTTGTTACAATGGTTGAGGAGCGACGTCAGTGAGAAGCAATGGTTGGTGTCAAACGTGCAAACCCCTACCGCATATAGCACGGATCGACGCCAACTTCCCCAGCCTCTTATCCACGAGCACGGCAAAAAAAAGAGTCATCACGCGACGAAAACAAAACACAGCGCGACAGCCGCAGCTTCAAACGACAAAAACAAAACATAACGCGACAGCCGCCCCTCCCAACCTCTTATCCGCGAGCACAGCACAGCACAAACAACAACCAACAAAACCATCAGGCGAAACAACCATAACACAACAAGCGACAGCCGCAGCAGCCTACCACGGTGGGATGCCTCAGAAGCGAGGTGAAGAAGGCGCTGGTGCCCTCGTAGCTCGCCCCCCACAAGGCCACCTTGCCGTTGCTCCATGGTTGCCGGTCAATCCAATCCAACACCTCCATAGAGTCCTGCTCACACAAGACACGACCATGCACCACGCCCTACTTAAGAGCGAGCTTGCATCTCTTCAGGATGGAGAATCGGCACGAACCCTCGATGTGCTGGATCACCACGCCCTACTTAAGAGCTTGCATCTCTCTAGGATGGAGAATCAGCACGGCCACTGAATGTGCTGAATGTCGACGAGTAGCAAGAACAGTATAATGTGAAGAATACACACAGAAGTGGAATACGTTGCTCTAGTGGTAGGCGGAAAAAATAAAGGAGACCAGCTTCATGCATAAAAGTAGATCCAGCACTTTCGTCGCACCGAACATGGGAGAGCGGCCAATCGCCGTCGATGAGGGCAACCAAAGAGGCATCAAGTTGGATAATAGCCACTTGTGTTGCCCATCATTGCAATGTTTATATGTACGTACTGCGAGAGGAACCCTTATCATAAGCAGTAGAAAGAACGCCGACAGTAAGCATCACTTCGGGTGGGATGCCGTGCAAGACAAAACCATTGCACGCGTTCCTCAATATTTCCGTGAGTCACTATTCATAGACTACATACTTCGTATGTCAATGCTATTTTAATATTGCTGTAACATCGACGCCTGCTGCATCAAGTACCGCTTCCGGTGGGCTGCCGTCCACAGTCAAAAACGATTGCATCTGTTTCTCAAGACCCCCAGTGACTCCCTAGGCCGCATAGGAAGCACGTAAAACCTTTAATATACTACTTGCAAAGGTCGTCGGAGAAACAGTTCTCCGGTTACCAGTCATTTAAGCTTCTCGTACCCTTAGGGTTGGCGGGACTTAGTAATTTCAGCCCCCAGGTACCCTTGGAGACTGGCGGGACTCAGTCATTTCAGCCCCCAGGTACCCTTGGGACTGGCGGAACCCAGTCATTGGTTCACCAAAATGGCTGGTACTCTGGAGAGTCATTGTCTGAGTCCCGAGGACTGGTACTGGTACTCTGACGAACTTAGTACTACTGTAACGAGTGTACCCGTGATCGACACCTGCTGCTCTTCGGGGCTCCAGGGTCCTGGGTGTGTCCCGAACGAAGCCCCCGTGCCGCGGACGTCGACGGACACAAGAATCATGTCGTGCGACAGAAAGCTCTTGAAGAAAGGGTCGTTGATAAAGCTGATCGGCTTCCCTCCGTTGACGATCAGACTGAATGGCCACCGGAGCGTCGCTGAGCGGTAGTACCTTGGGGAGTTGGTACAGAGACATGTGACAGGTAAATTAGGGGCGGGAGTTAGCACAGAAATACGTACATATACAGGTACCAGATATATAGGCGGTGTAGGTTTGGAAGTTGGCATAAGACATATAGGCAACATACGGGGGGGGGGGGGTCAAAGACCTGGTTGTAACGGCCGCGCAAAATAATAGCCATCGGGCATGGACAAAAGAGCGGGATAGCAAAAACGCAAACCCGTGCTAAGGTAAAGAGGGGAAGGAGGG